>JASDQU010010392.1:120614-175830 GCA_032191745.1 Picea mariana | reverse complement strand
GGGGTTACAAGGGTGGCCAACAGATGTGTGCATAAGAACCACTTGTATTTTCTGCATGTATGAATCCCTCAACCGTGGTTTTATGCATTTAACGACAGATATCTGTGGCTTAAAGATGTCGGAATACGTCTCTACCCTGAAAACAAATTTCCACAATTTATACCAAGGAAAGTGACCTGATACCACTTGCAATATACCATATATAAAAAGTATGTAGAACAGAAATGAAATGCTAGAAATGGTAGAATAACAGTAATATAACCAGCATAATCTCCATAATAACATAGAAATGATATAAGAACAACAACATAAATAACACTTTGATTCAGAAAGCAATGTTCATAGGCCTCTTCGAGGGGGAAACCTCCAGTCGATCAACGCTCTGTTACAATAATATTCTAGCTAGGGTTTTAATACCCTCGATCCTTATTTATACTAAATATGTCTATCAAGAGAAGCATCTAGAGGAAGATCCTTCTAGAAGCGGAAGCTTCTATTAGGTCTTCTTAGATCTGTTTTATTCTATTTTATTGAAAGGCCTTATTAATATTGGCCTTTATTACATCTGAATATATTGATCTACCTATGTGCGGGTTAGGACCCTAACAACTTCCTTGATGCACTGTGCCAGGGAGCAGTCTGAGACCTTCCCTGGGTAAAATTTATGAGGGTCAGGTCCCTTCATGCTTAATCCTGTAATCAAGTGGATTAGCGTCGGATACGCAGTAATCCGTCGGTTCAGCCACAGGTATCCACCATGGTAGCACGACAAGAGGAGTTTAACGCAAGTGTTAACCTCCTGGTGGTGGCCAAAATGGGGAATATTCATCACATTGAGCACAGTGGACTGCGCCAGCTCCTTAATCCATGGCTGGGAGATTATGTGAGGATTCTTCCTAGTTGAATTTGTCAGGTATTTGTGGGGTGCGAGCATAGCATATTTCCTTCTATCTCCAAGGTTGTAGTTGTTGTTCTTTAGTAACGTGATCTGTCCCAACTGGCTCCCAACTATGCGTATTCCCTTCAAAATGTATGCAGTGCTCAGGGTGTACTCATAGTCTCGTGGAATGTTGTCAGGGTTATTCATTCCAGCCAATGGTGGAATATAGTCTGGTAAGATCGATGATATTTGCTTCATGTTAAACAGATCGTTGTGATGCTTACTTGGCTGCTCGGTCGCGGGGTTGGCATAGCCCAAACGTCATCCATTCGAAGGGGAAGCTTGCAGTCCCCTAGTCGATGATTCCTGGACACCTTTAGACATAGCTCTATCAACCATAAACTTGTTAAGAACCTCCTCGACAAACTTCTCTAACTCAGTGCGTTCGCCCGACATTCTCACTTTTAAACAGATGGGTTGGGGTAGGCGAATGGAAAGGTGGGGTATACAAACAAATGGTGATGTCTAGCTTCTGATAACATAGTTTGACGCACAATCAATTCTCTTCTTCGCTTAGTTAATCATGGGTGGAAAAAAGTGGTCTCGGTGCAGTGTCTGACGGGTTAAATAAGAAAGTGACATAACAGATTCTTCCA
Source organism: Picea mariana (assembly GCA_032191745.1). Lineage (NCBI taxonomy): Eukaryota > Viridiplantae > Streptophyta > Pinopsida > Pinales > Pinaceae > Picea > Picea mariana. The sequence goes on along the minus strand of JASDQU010010392.1, from coordinate 174,294 downwards.
ATGGGTAGGAATGCTTCCATCAATGTGAATCTATCCGTTATGGCACGGTCTCAACATCCAAAAACTCATAAATGCATTTTCTAGTTGTTCTAGAGCATCATTCTAATGGGCGGGGCGCCTCCAATGGTCATATAGATTTGCCAGGGCAAAGTTCCATTCTGTGCAGTTCTGCTGTTCTAGAGAGGTTCAAGTCCTACAAACCTATCTCCTATGAAGTCTTCCATATGTTCTCTGTAGCTTCCTATAGCTTTTCTAACTTTTCTTTCTTTTAACTAAGCTTCCTTGCCTTCTTTCCTGTGATCTGAGTTCCTCTAACTGTTTCTAGAATCCTCTTTCCATTCTTATTCTTATCTTATCTTAGCGTAGTGACTTCACACTGCTGATGTTCTCTCAAAGGGTTCGAATTTAGTATCCCTTCTCTTATTAATTCCAGGGTGGGTATTCTTCTTTCTTGCATGGACAGGTCCTTTAAACCTTCTTGCGTTCTTTCAACTTTGACAGCTAATTCTCTTGATTTCTTTTGCTTCGACTTATCTTCTCGTTCTTCTATTAGTCGGTATATTTTTCTAGCTATAAAATCCCTTAGTTCTTGCTTTTTCATTTCTCCAGCTTCTTCCTTTGCTTTCCTTCTGATCTGATCCTTCTCAATCCAAGTCTTTCCTAACAAGAGTGGGAAAGGGGCACTATTCTCAACAAACTTAATGACTTCAAATTCCTCTCCAGTCGATGTTCCATGAACAATAATGGGTATATTAGTAACTCTTCCACATAGGGTTATAATCTTTCATTTAAACAAGCCTATCCTTCCCAATGAAGGTACCACAACAAGCTTTCCCAAAATTTCCCAAGTTTCTTCTGTCATAATATTTACTTGTGTTTCTTCATCCAAGACATAGTCTATGATGAAGTCTTCTATTCTTTCACTTATGCGTTGTTTTACTTTCAAGATCTCTAGTAAGTTGACGTCTTTGCGATCATTCATTGTCTCTTTCAACTGTAATAACATAGTCTGAGATTTCTCTGATTCTTTCTCTTTGTGATTCTCTAACATGCTCTTAGTCTCTAGACTTTCTTCATAGTTTTCTTGTCTCCTATTCATTCGTTCATCTTTAGCAATAATTTTTGGACAATCCTCAACCTCATGACCAACAATTTTACAACAAAGACAAATAGGACCTATACCAGGGCATTCCTTAGCAAGATGTCTCGATCTTCTGCAGTTATAAGATAATGTCAATCCTCTCTTTCTTTTAAGCGCTCCCCAACCTCTCATGTACTGCGCACTAGGATCACAGTGCTGGTCTTGCAATCTGCAAAAATTCTTTCTAGGTTCCTGCATCCACTTATTAGTCCAAAAATTCTTTCTATGCATAGGAATAACATATATTTATTCATTTCTATTAGTTGTAATTAGATCAACTCTTTCTTCCAAATGTGCCCTATCTTTCAGACTAGGACAAAATCTGTTAAACATACTTAAATTCATACTTTCGAAACAAAAATTTTCACTTATCTTACTCTTATCAAAGAACAAAGCTTTACCTCTTTCAAGATCTTACCTCTTTTCTTCATATCAGATTTATTTCTTAGCACAGAGCTTTGCAAGTTAAGTAGAGTATTGTGCACTTCAGCAACAAATCTATGCACAGAGCTTCTCTTTTCTTTACTTCAGTTCCCAGCAATCACAGTTTCAAGTCCCAACAACAGAACCATTTGTTGGCACAGGGGCAGATCCATGGTTCAACGCTTCAACAACACACCAACAAAACCCAAACTACCATCCCTTTTGGCAACACCTGCGACGCAGACAAAGTCTCACCCAAGGTAGAGGCAGGGGGGTTATAGGACTCATATGTCTGTAACCAAGTTGGGACACAGATCTGTGATAGCAACACTTCATAGAGTATTCTATTAACACTACAAGATGATATTCATTAACTCATTAGCTTCATTAACATCACAGAACAAAACCCTAAGATATATCAACACAATAACAGTAAAGATTAAGTACTTCAACCACTTAGCAGATAAAAATGAGTTAGATCTAGCATTCATCCATAAAGCATAGTAAAGAACTAAGAAACATCAAATCTATCCATTATACATAATAAAAAAAGCACTAAGAAGATTGTTATCACTGAAATTTCGTCCGCAAATGGTTACAGAAATCCAACATCTCCAAACACCTATTAGTTCATCCATGGTCCAAAAAATGCATTTCCAAAGGGAAAAAACTATACAATTGGTTATAAAATCAGCATGCGCTCAGAATGCAAAGGAAGCGCGTGTACGTGTGCCAATAAAAAACGCCAGAAAAGCGCACATGTGTTTGATGCATGACTATGGACGCAAAAGTCTGCGCACACTTCAGAACGGTGCATTAATGATTATGGTTGGCATCCCACCCACTTCTGGTTTAGCTCCCAAGTCGATTTGACCCCCAAATCTGAGTTGAATCTGAGTGGGGAGGCTGGTCAAAGACCTAAATGTGCCCTAAAGGGCCCCTTGTTCACACTAAATACCAGATGGATAATGCCTCAAAGATTTTCTATAAAAAGAGGCCATGGGTGCACTATATTTCCAAGAATCTATTTGTATTGTTATGCTTCCTCTATTCTCCTGCAAGGAACCTCTTTCCTCATTGGAGCATATAAGCACCATTTCATTGGGCTATTCACATCACCTCTTGAGTGAATGAGATTTGGAGTTCTTTACCATTTCCTTTTAGTTTACTATTTGTAAGAAGAGCTCTCTCATTGGGGGTTCATGAGCCCTCCCTTGGAGGAAGAGGGGGCCCATAAGTCTCCCTTTCTCTTTGGTGTTTTCCCACTAATATAATCTATCCATTGGTGGCATGAATATCAATTTTCCTTTTGTTCTATTTCCCTTATGCACTTTAGTTTAGTTTCTTTAATTGTTGTTAGCTTAGTTGTTTCTTTATTTCTTGTGCTTGATGTTTCTAACTCTTGCACTCATTTCTGTCCTGTCTAGCTAACCCAATTGGACTTGTAAGTGTCCTTCTTTTTCTCATTTAGGTGATGAAAAGGATACAATAGATTGGCGACTCCAGTGGGTAAAGGCATCAATTTTCTCCCCATTTGGGTTGTTTGAGCACTTATTTTTGGTTTATTTGACTTGCACAGATCATAACCGGCCCAAGCCTACCTGCAAAAAGCTAAATACAAAGTTGAGATAGGATAATTTCAGCCGAAAGTTTCTTCCCGACAGTGTATCAGAAAGTGCATGGGTTTTTTAGCCCATAGGCATGCCTTCTGAGCACGTGCACAAAGAGCACTTTTCTCCTCAATGCATTCTGCACACGTGCACCAACAAGTCATTGTTTATCTATGCATTGGTGCCACATGCGCCTCTATCTACTCTGTGACCCGTGCATCTGTCCAGAAATTCAACATTTTAAGATTTTTTTGTGGTATTTTGAAGGCCCCTAGCCTTCTAAATATTGATTCTATGCAAATTGTAATATGCACCACACTTATATTCCCTCTCCACATGAAGGGTTAGTCAAATCATAGGCACTTAGGGGGTTAAAATCCATATTTTTCCTCTTTTTTCTTTCATTTTGCCACATGGATGGCTTGCTTTGATTGTAAAAATTAAGTTGAATCATTCAATATCACATATATAAACACTTACATCAGGACTAGAAATCAAACTTCAATCATAGAGTATGCTCTTCTCTCACACCATAGAGTGATCTTGAGAATCATAAAAACAATTGAAGGAAGATTTCATCTCCCTTAAAGACAAAATCTTTAGGAGAGGACAACATCCCCCTTCAGGAATCCTCTTAGTTTCTTTCCAAAAACATCTTAAATTTGTAAGGGCCCATACATGCCCACATGATGCAAAGATAGGGTATTTTGAAGCTAATTTCTTAGTTTACATCACTAGGGGAGTTTAAAGGTTATTGTAATGGGCCCATACATGCCCACATGTCCACAATCTAGGATAGTATTTTGAATCTTTCTTATATTAAATCACATTAGGGAGTTTGAAGGATTGGTAAGGACCCACATGTCCACATGCTAGTTCTCTAGGGACTTTAAAATTCTACAAGGTTGTACCAATGGCATATAGTAAGATAGGTAATCAAGACTTGTAAGGACCATGCGAAGTCCACATGTTGCAAGGTGACACCTAACTTATTAAAAATTTGGCACATTTTTATCACTTGATCACACTCAAAGTCACTACTCACTCACATAGTTTCATCTAGAATTGTGGAGGTTGAAGTAAGTTTCCCCCAAAAGGAATTCCGAAACGCCCCACCCTTTTCTTGAAGGAACTATCCACTCCCACTTAACTTGAACGAGATTGGTTCACACCCCCAATCTCACAAACAACCACATCTAAATTTTTTCTAAAACTTGACTAAGTTTTCCTTCACATGAGGTGCCAAAATAATTTTTTTAGTCTAGGTACGATCTCAGGGATAGGCATCCAAATAAATCCCCATTATCTGGTTTTCACATCTTCAAATATTAGAAGTTGTCAAATAGGGAACTTTAAATCCTCCAAGTTAAGTGTTCCTAACACCATAAGGAAGGGAGATACCTGTGAAGGGTCGAAGGCTGAGGTCCGGTTGTTCTGTGTGTCCCCCCTTGAGGCACCCACCTCTTGGACGAGATCCATCCCATGATCCATTTCTGAGGCCGAAAATCTAAATGTCTCACTTTGACAAAGGTAACTAGTGACTAAATTTTAGGACATATACCCAGGTGGCAATTGTGGTCTGCAATTGCACCTTGATTGTATTTTGTGTGGCAATTGGGAAATATCACCAGCTCTTTCGAGATATGCACCCTCTATCCCTCATTATAATTGATTGTTTCATCCTTCACTAGTTCCTCTTCCAATGGCTTCAGACCCCATTGTTGAGTGTTATTGGAAGGTCTAGTGCCATTTGAGAGGAAGGACATTACATATTTTTAGGACACGAGCATTTGCTTTCTTTGTCCACATATATGCTTCTTTGTCAACTGATTTATGTATGATGCTATTGTGATTACAAAATGATTGTGAGATATATTGTGAAGGTCCAAGTTATACAAAGTCTCTTGTTCATTTATTACTCTCATCACTAGTTTCACACATTCATTTTTCTCTTCGAACATCATAGGGGACCCACAGAACCCTTTCCATTCTAGATGCTTGCAAAATCTCCCTCCCATTCGAGGAGGAGTTCCTAGTCTTGCCAACTCATTGGCACAACCCTCTCACACCCCCGTGAGTGCTACTGTCTTGGGATCAACTTTGCTTGGTTCCACTTTACTTGGGTCCACTTCCCAAGGTCAATCATCCACTAGTTTTCCTTTACAAGGAAGTAGGGGGCACACTTCTTCCCAAGGAGGAAGTACCACCCCACCTAGCCCCCCTCACGGGTTAGGTACACAAACCACTCACACCATGGCTAGAAATAATCCTCCACCACCACTCTAGATGCCATACTTGGCTTCCCTCAACATACCGGATCTGAGTAAGCTCACCAATGACTTTATATTACATGACCCCACATGGCCTGCAATGCCTACCTAATACCCTCAGACATTCCCAAGTTTGAAGGAAAGGTAGGAAACGACCCTGCCAACCATGTCATGACCTTCCACCTATGGTGCTCTTCAAACAACATCATGGACAACTCCATCCAATTACAGTTATTCCAATGCACACTCACTGGCCCATTAACTAAGTGGTATGTAGATGAAAAATCAAGGTCCCACGTGACTTTTGAATCTTTGGCCAAAGCATTTTTGACCTTCTTTCAACTACCAATCCACCATGACAATGGTCTCGAACTGCTCTCCTAGTTTAAACAAACCTCAGCCACACACATCACTAACCACATCCATGAATGGCATCGACGATGTAGTTTATGCAAAGCAGAAACCACCAAACAACAATGCCTTGATTGGTTTCTCAGAACACTCGTCTCCCTCCTTGCCAAAAATGTGGCATCCACCTTCCCCTAATCTGAAGAGGAAGACATCAGTAAGGCTCAGCGGTATGACCTCATTTATGCATAGTCGGGATATTTATACACAGTACTACCTGACATCCCAAGACCTGTACCATTCGGCCAAGACAAACCTGGGATGTCTCACTTAGCAGATGGATTGATTGGTACCACAACACACCACAACCCGTACATCCAACCCCCACCCATGTAGGATACATCCCAACATGCATCAATATACAGTGGACCCCCTTATTACCATCCTCCCCCTTACCAACAACCATACCCTATGGTACCCCCTCCACCCACGAGTGGACCCGCATTAACACCCATGATGTGTCCAGCTATACAACCAAGTTCTGGTACCCCCTCTACCTCAAATTACACCCTGAGCACTAGTGAAAGCATCACACCTTCCTATGTACCATACAGATCATTGCCACAAAATAATCTGCACTTTCCATTTCCTRGTCCTCTCCAACCCATGGCCCCACCACAAGGGCAGCCACACACCATGGTTAACTTTGTTCAACCCTCTCCCATTCAACAGTTTCAAAATTTTGAGCAATTGAATATGGAAAATCTGGACCATCATTCGAATAATGCCAAAAATAAAGGAAAAAAATGAAACAATAATAATCTCGGACCAGGAGAAAATAACCCCCAACAAAACCAACTTGCTGGGGGCAATTAGAATCAAGGGAAACAAAACCCCCAAGGGAGAAATAACAACAAATGCCAAGGGAAGAATAACAACAACCTCTAGACAAAATTCCCTTGTTCCCCTTGTGGTGAGTATGGCCATTATACTCACCATTTCCCCCAAATTGTTGACTTTAAACGGATGAAAGAATCTGTGAACGGACCCCATCCCCCAACACTGCCTTCCCCCCAGCAGGCCCCACAACAGTATGTGCAACAACCACCCTCGACGATGTTGCAAAACCCAATTCCACACCAAGGTGTGATGAACACCCAACATGAGATGCAACCTTCCCCACCACAGATGGGACAATATCAAAACCTTGACACCCCTGCGGATCGCACTATCCTCCTCACTAGTGAAGAGAAATGTCTTCTACAAACATTCAATCATCAATACAACTCGCCCTGTGAATCTAATCTCACCACATCAGATACAGTTACAGCTACAATGGGACCCCCTCTGATGATTTTTCTCCCTAACACTGAGACCCCCCTTCGTATTCCTCATATTCCCTTACGACGGAATGTCAACAACCCTTAGACTAGGGTAGCACACAATTACAGTTTGATTGATGACTTGGCACAATCCTCCGTCGCCATGTCAATCTTGGAAGTCCTCCAAACCTATCCCACTCAATGATATCCCTTACTCTCTGCCCTGGGGGTAGTTGAAACTACTAGTACTAGACTCATCACATTTGATCTAGATTGTGGAGAACCCCATCTCCCCACTTTGGTAGCTTTCCAGATACCAGTCAAAATTCGAAACATCACAGTTCATTGATGCATAATTGATGAAGGTGCATCCACATGCATCATGTCCAAAACTGTATGGCGGAAACTTGGCTCTCCCGAGCTAATACCATCCACCATCACTTTGAGAGATTATGATGGACGACCATCCTTGTTGGACAACTGAGAGGGGGGGGTGAATCAGTTGTTATTGTGCTTTAACAATTATGCTTATTTTAAATTCTTTGCAAAGCACTTAATGACAATCACAATAATGCAGGGAAGTAAGCAATAGAACATTCAACATCATTGTCACATATGAAATATACAGAGACAGATATTTCTTGAGGAAACTCATAAAGGGTAAAAACCTCTTCTTCTTTATATGATAAGTAATCTTTACATTCTATACATTATCATACATATGAGCTCCAACTCATTGTGAGGCTACAACCTCTGTATTGCAAGATGCAACTTGCTAAGAGCACCAAATCTCTATTTTCTCTAACACCTACTAGAAGGAAGCACCAACTCCCTGGTTTCTTTAGCACCCACTAGAAGGAAGCACCAATTCCCTAAATGTTCCAGCTCCAACTAGATGGAAGCACCAACTTCCAGTCACACAGGCACCAACCTGTACAACAGAGAACAACAGTTCTCCCTTGAGCCACCCTGCCACCCTGGTTTCTCTGGTTGCAACTAGATGGAAGCTACAACTCCGTGTGTTCAAGAACCTACTTGTACCTCTAAGGACAACAGTCCTCCCTAGCACCTCCAAACCACCCTGAAATATAAATTTTTCTATATATAAATTTATCACATTGATACCATATTTATCATTGGCTTACCAGGCTTATCATTGTTCTGCTATGCTGCTCTATTCTCCTGTATCAGTGTCTCTCTGTCTGCATCTTCTTGCAATTTCTGATCTTCTGTTTTTCTCTACAAGAGCACCTCAGCCTTCCTTTAGTGTCTCATTGTCTTGTTTCACACACGACTTGTGCTTTCTGTGCTTATGCCTTTTCTGCTCTATGAGCCATGTGCATTCAATGCACCATTCCTCTTCTCTGTATTTCAGTTGCTGCACACTCCTCCTTCTACACTTCTGAATCCCCCTCAACAAGAACAACTCCCAACTCTTCTTTTTTCAGCATACTTATAGTCTCTGTGCACCTTGTGCATGATATCTCGCCATGCTTTTGCATGCTCTCCCCATGTCGAGTGCTCTACCTGATCATTATTGCAACTCTTCAGCTTCTCTGGCAGTTAAACCCATGCGTCCATCATCACTGGATCTTATGCCAAGATTCCTTTGCCTCTCCAGTAGTCGAGACTCTTCGTATTCTCTGTTACAGTCGAGCTCGACCTCTCTGTTGCAGTTATAGGCTTCAACGCTCTTCCCTCTGTCAATCGCCTCTATGACCAGTGTTCATTCCACTAGAAGATTCCTTAAGACTCTTCCACTCCTCTGGAAATCAAACAGAAGTCTCTTCGAGTCCTCTGGCTGAAACCATCAGTGGTTTCTAGCAGTTACAGTGTGAACCTTGAAATGAAGCCTAGTTATGCTAGTTCCTTCCACTTACGTGACCACCGACGGTGACCAACGGCTACATAGACATTTCATCATTTCAGCATTTCGGCATTCGACAATTCGACATTCCTGTGATCAAGTGTCTCAACACTTCAAGTCGCGATCCCCAAAATGGAGCTTGGTAGCACTAGCTCCTTCCTCCATCTTCCGCATATGTGACCACTGGTTGTGATCACAGCCTTATTCGAAACTGCATTTTGCAATTTCTCATTTCGCGAATTTGTTGCGAATCACTCTGACTCTTCCAATTCCTAATCCCCAAAATGGAGCCTTGCAACTTGCAAGCTCCTTCCTTCACGTACCCATAGTTGTGACTAGGCGTTTATCCATAAAGTGCTTTCACGATTTCGGATTTCAACATTTCGGCATTTCGACACTCTTGTGGTGAAGTGTTTCGACACTTCAACTCCCAGTATCCAGAACTCCAAAATGGATTCAGATCAATGGTCTATTATTTCATCGTTTCGCATTTTGGCGATTCAGCATTTCGGCACTCCTTTTGTGAAGTGTTTTGACACTTCAACTCCTGGTATCCAAAACTCTAAAATGGAGTCAGATCAACGATCTGGTATTTCTTCGTTTCGCATTTCGACAATTTGGAATTTTGACACTCCTGTGGTGAAGTGTTTCGACACTTCAACTCCCGGTATCCGGGACTCCGAAATGGAGTTATTTCCCAGTCTATGAAAATCTTTGTTGGTGTGCCTATTTCAGGATTTTGGCATTTCGCATTTTGCAACTTCGGGACTCCTATGTTGAAGAGTCTTGACTCTTGACTTCTCAATATCCCGGTATCCGAAACTCTGGTTGATGTGCCTGTTTCGGGATTTCAGGGTTCTGGATTTCGCAACTCCGGGACTCCTATGTTGAAGAGTCTCGACTCTTGACTTCTCAATCTCCCGGTATCCGAAACTCCAAAATGGAGTCGGATCAACGTATTCTGGCGTTTCGCATTTTGTCGTTTCAGCATTCTTGTCATGAGTTGCATCCTTGACTCCTCCAATGCCTAGTATCCGAAACTACGAAATGGAGTTTATGCTTCTGATCTTTCCATGCCATTATCCCTGCGCTACTGATCTTCCTTGCCTGCCTGTTTGCCATCAAATGAACAAGCACACTCTTGCACTGCGTGCGACTCTACGTTAATCCTCCTGAGCTTACGTTGTCCCTGTTTTGTCGTCGCTGCATACTCTGATCTTACCATCAATGACAAGCACACCTGCCTAAAAACATGCCAACAATCCTCTCCTGAAGGGCTCTTTCAAAATTTCCGTGTCGAATTCAGGGACAAAACCATCCTTATCGACATTGAATTTATCGATGCCCCGCTCGATTACAATATCTTGTTCGGATGTAGCTACATGTACACTATGAAGGCAGTATCCTCTTCTGTGTTCCGAATGATGATGTTCCCCTACAATGGGAAGATCATCACCATTGATCAGGTTTCACATTACGAGCCTAACCCTTCCTCTAACATCAATAACATCTTACCTTTTGTCCACACTAATCCCAATGTCTACCCACTCGTCGATATGGGCCCTGACATTTTCAAATATGCATCCTTGCTAGGGACATACTATGAAGCACCCTCGCTCATACATCCCTCAGCTCAAGTATGTGTCATCTCTTCCAACGGAACTAGCACTGGAGATACCATTCCTCTCGCTAAGGCTTATTCAATTTCTGATGTCACACTGGTCGCAAAGCTCCTACCTCAGGAATCCCCTGAGAACACTTCATCACCACTTGTTCCCGATATCCCTCTCCCTCAGGGTCACATCCCATTTTGGGAGACAATCCCACAAGCCATTACTCAAATCCCCTTCTTCTACCTCCCACCGGGCATACAAGCTTTCCAGGTAGCCACAACGATTACTCTACCTAAAATGGTGCTTTCCATCCCAGTTTGGTATCTGCACCCACTTGAGATGGTTCCTCAACCATCCCTCCCTCCCCAAGCAGAGGGAATCCTAATGAAGATACCAGTCCTCACTCCAACCGCACCACCCTCACCCCCACTTGCTAGCACCACCATGACAACTGGGGGAAGAAGGAAGAAGAAATATCCCACTGCTCCACTTCCCCCCCGAGTTCAACTCCTTTGCGCACTATGCAAGAAAGAAGGGCACCCCACCAATCGATGTCCCTCTCTCCCTGAGTTACGCAATTTAATCTGACTTCCTCGAGCAACCATACCACTCATCGCTCCACTCGACGCACCTAGTACTACCACCACATCTCCAACTACAGGTAACACAGGGTTGCGAACCAAATTTTCCTATGCCATATGTTCAGAGTATGGCCATTACACCCATCATTTCCCCGTGCTACCTCAATTTCAACAGACACTAACGACAGTACACCAAAGATTTCAGCAAGAGTCCCCCTCATCTGCGTCATCAAGTACTCCTGTCACAGACATCCACTATGTCATGAATTCAGTTAACGAACAGATGAGATGACCTTTCTCTCTCTGTGAATCACTGGATCATTTCACATACCAATGTCCTACGATCCTTGAATACAGGCTTCGCCAAATGGCCCTTATTCAGAATCCTACACCTACCTCACAGCTAGAGGTCCCAGTGACTACCCCTACTCCATCCCCTAATGTTGTTCATATTTTATCTCTTGAACCTGAGGCACTTCCCAATCCTCCATGGTTCATAGATAGCTTATATGAGGATTTCCCCCAAATCCCTCCAATTCTCCTGTTCATTTCCCCATGAAAATCTTACGCCCAACTACAATTTTCAACCCCCAGTATCTCGATATCTGGTTTATGTCGAGCGAACCATCACAAACTCCTTGTGCCTCCCCTACATATTCACCACTAGAAGATAAACATACACTGACAGCCACGCAACCAAGCGCGGGAATCCTTCGATCGCCCGTGCACTGGGAGGCCTACTCTCACAAAAACCCTCCGTACGACCCTGCCCAAAATAGAAATCCTAGCTACTATGCAGGAGGATAGGACCACTAACCTGGCTCTCGCAAACCCTGGATCGGCTAGCTCAAACTCCATGAATCACTATAGCAGCAAGTACAAATGAAGTGGCAATGTGGGCCCTATAGCTATATATAGTCCCTTTTGCCAAAATTCCATCCTCAATTACAGGAGCTCCGAGCGTCTGTTTTCCAATTCATCTTTATCCATGGGATTGGGATCTCTCCACCTACACAATCACATTCCCTGGGTTACCATCCGTCCTCAGCCCCTGGGGATCCTTTTTCTCACATCCCACCCATGTACGCATGCTCATGTTCAAAATTGTCAAATAATTGTTCTATGTTTTTTATTTTCAAATATTTTTCACGTTGGGTATTTGGTTTTCATGTGTGTAGGTACTTGTTCATCACACACCAGCGCAACCCCTTCAGGTATATGATCGACACTGACACGTAGTCATTCCCTCTAAATATCCATTGCATCTCCTAGTCACACCCTCCGACATTCGCCTCTAGAACACCCCATCCGGCTCTGAAATACTCTCACCTCTGCTACCTTTTTAGTACTATCAATTGGTATCACTATCCCTTACATGAGTTTTCCATTTATAGTCCCCTTTGTGGCACTTTGACCCTCATGCTTCTTTCACCCCCTAGGGATGGGAGTCATAATAGCCTTACTCATTTTCGAGAATCAGCCACATACTCCTTCTCCTCATTTTTCTAGCTTTCCCAATGGACTCCCAGGACATCTTCACAGTATCATTATCCCTCCATTTCATCCACAATTAGTTTTCCCATATGAAAATTCCCCTCCATTCATTTACCTCATACAGAAACCCACCTATGGGACCCCCACCCTCCATCGGTTCTCCATGCAAATTGCGCCCTCATAGGCCAATCCATCTTGTACTAGGGCACATGTTTATGTTTCTGCATACTTATCCCAAATTATTCTTTATTCATTTGGTAATTGTACAAAACCTTTGTTTCCCGCATTTACATAGATTTTTGTTGTCGCCCTTAGCGACCTTCCTTTTTTGGAAACACAACCCCTGTCGCCCTTGGTTGGGGAATTTTTTACCTCTTACCCTTATTGACCTCGTCGATAAACCCCAGGTATCCCATGGTCCATATACCTCTAATCTCTGAGTTTGTCCACTTTGTCATGCCTCTGACACAATTTAACCCATGTCTAGTCATCCCCCTGACACTAGATTCAGTTTCACGGTTGCTGCCACTCATACTTCACATATATCCCCAACAAAGGGAAGTCTTGAGTCTCACCACATCTTGAATTCGTCCATGAACCTCATCAGTTCCTGATCTCATCTAGTGGATTTCATGAAGCCCTTCGCTTCTTGGAGTCATGTCTCCCTTTCTATCGACATCAACACAGTTTCGAGGAGGGCGACAATATATTGACTCTCATTCCCTTAAAAATGAGGAGTCTCAGACATCATAGAGAAACACACCATTTTTCTTTGCTGTCATTGACCCCCATAACATTCAACTTCAACTTTATCTCATGTTACGGTGAGTCTTACTTTGCGACTATTGCAGTTTTTTTTATATTTGCTGAAGACCTCTGAAATTTGTTGGGCTATCAATGCCCGCGAATTATTGACACTTCTTACAGGTGTCATTGCCTCTTTTCAGAGTATGTTCACCATGATAATCGTCCTTTGCCATTATCAAACCACCTCGGAGGGCACTGCAATTATCTGCGTCAACATACCAATTCAATTACTGTCTTACACATTTTTGAGTTACATGACACGAGCATGGGGCAAGCCCGCCTCATTTGTACACAGTTTTATTTTTCCACACCTAGCGAAAGGTTTGGGTCCCATAGGTTCCCCTCTCGCTCCAATGGGTTACTCTTAAAATTCCTCTCAACACTCTTTTTTACAATGGTACTCTTAGTAGAAGAAACATTGATGTATTTCAGTTATTTGTATGATCCTAACCTCATAGATCAAGGGGCATTTGTTATCACTGAAATTTCATTTGCAAATGGTTACATAAATCCATCATCTCCAAACACCTATTAGTTCATCCATGGTCCAAAAAATGAATTTCCAAAGGGCACAAGCTATACAATTGGTTATAAAATTAGCATGCACTCATAATGAAAAGGAAGCGCCTACACGTGCGCCAGTCGAAAATGCTGAAAAAGAACACATGCACATGATGCATGACTGTGGATGCAAAAATTCACGCACACTTCAGAACGACGCATTAATGATTTTGGTCGGACTCCCACCCACTTCTGGTTCATCTCCCAAGTCGATTTGACCCCCAAATCTGAGCTGAATTCGAGTGGGGGGGCTGGTCAAAGACCTAAAGGTGCCCTAAATGGTCCCTTGTTCACACTAAAGACCGGTTAGATAATGCCTCAAATCTTTGCTATAAAAAGAGGCCATGGGTGCACTATATTTCCAAGAATCTATTTGTATTGTTATGCTTCCTCTATTCTCCTGCAAGGAACCTCTTTCCTCATTAGAGCATATACACACCATTTCATTGGGCTATTCACATCACCTCTTGAGTGAATGAGCTTTGGATTTCTTCACCATTTCCTTTTAGTTTTCTATTTGTAATAAGATCTCTCTCATTGGGGATTCAAGATCCCTCCCTTGGAGGAAGAGGGGACCCATAAGTCTCCCTTTCTCTTTGGTGTTTTCCCACTAATATATTCTATCCATTGGTGGCATGAATATCGATTTTCTTTTTGTTCTATTTCCCTTATGCACTTTAGTTTAGTTTCTTTAATTGTTGTTAGGTTAGTTGTTTCTTTGTTTAATGTTCTTGATGTTTCTAACTCTTTCACTCATTTATGTCCTATCTAGCTAACACAACTGGACTTGTAAGTGTCCTTTGTGTGCTTTGTTTAATGTTCTTGATGTTTCTAACTCTTTCACTCATTTATGTCCTGTCTAGCTAACACAACTGGACTTGTAAGTGTCCTTTGGTGTGCTTTGTCTAGMTAACACAACATAACACAAAGCACACCAAAGACACAAGATATACGTGGTTCACCCCAGTGTGGGGCTACTTCCACCAACTGCTTTGTCTTCTTTATTATTCTTCAATATCTTACATTCATCTGCTTCTGTGCACTAAGCCACAGAGCCAAGCTTCGTATTGGACAGGAGATCTGCGCACTGAGCACTAGATCCTCCTTCCCACAAATAGGTCAAGGAACAAAGCCAACTTCTCTATCAAGCATAGAGCCTTACATACACAATCTGTTGCACTAAGAAACCCAAAACTACTTGCACTTAACTACCAAGACTTTGCTTCTTGTCTCTCTCTATTTCTACCATACGTTCTTATCTATTTATACTTTTACATTTCCTTACAAAAATGCCTAAACAGGGGTAAACCCATGGGCCGACATCCCATAACCCATTACAAAAAACCTAATGAAACCCTTGTTGGGTCCACATAGCCCGCAAAACAAGTGATATCTGTGATCTCAGCTTCACCATGGCACTCCATCTTCGACCAATCTGTCGAAGTTCGAAAACTGGTCCAAAACTGACCAAGGTTTCCTCAAAACTTGGTCGAGGGCCAACAAAGGATCTCATGGAGAATCATATAGAGAAAATAATTAAGGTGTCGAGGATGGATAATGGTGGAGAATTATGCAGAAATAAATTCAAGGAATTTTGTAAGAGGTGCAATATATAAAGGTAGAAGACTACTCCATACACACGTCAACATAATGGATTTGTAGAAAGGATGAACGCTGATGGAAAAATAAAGAAGCATGCTCAGTGGTTCCATATTAGGACATGAATTATGGGTACAACATGTTACCTGGTCAATCAATCACCCTCTTCAACACTGGATGACAAGAATCCACATGAGGTATGTAATGGTAAGAAACCCTCTCTTACACATCTTCGGGTATTTGGAAATGATGCATATGTTCACATTTCGAAGAAAAACAAGAGTAAGATGGATAAGAAGGATGATAAGTGTATATTTATCGGTTATAAAGATAGTCTGAAAGGATATAACTATTGGAACTCATAAACTAAGAAGTTAGTTTATAGCTGAGATGTGGTATGTAGAGAAATCAAATATGTTTTCAAATAGGAAGTCCTACCAATACTAGAGGAAATAGAGCTTCAGTAGAAGGATAATGACTCAGAATCTATACAAGAACATGAATAAGAATAAGAACATCCTCATACTCAAGTATTGAGGAGATCGATTTGGGAAAGAAGGAAACCAAAAATGTATACTCCACCTGATTTTCATTTAATTTTTTCTTTGTTGATTATTGATGATGATCCTAGAACTATTAGGGAGGCAGTGGATTCAGAGGAAGGAAAACTCTAGAAAAAGGCCATGGTTGAAGAAATGGAAACCACTTGTCCACTTAGTAATTTCTCCATGAACTTTATTATTTAAATAATTTATTTTGTATCCACTTTGAATTATAGTACACTCATCACTTCACTTTATTATTTAAATAATTTCTTCTTTGCAACCACTTTGACTACTTTGACCTTTTGGGGCTTCTAGATGATTCATGAGGGTTCTTCAACTTCACATGGACATAAATCTATAACTGTGAGGATTTATGTGACGTTCCACATACCAACAAAAATGGCATGACATGTACTATCCATCTAGAATAGTCTTATGTTCAAATATATTAAAACTCATACCATTATACATAAAAAAAACTTGGGTACATTACCCAAACCTTTGTGCTACTGGAATTTGCTACCATACTTTCTTCAAGGGTTGACATCAATGACAACCAACCCAATTAATCAAAAATATCCCCCTTTGGCATTGATGCCAACACTCTGATGAAATACTGAAGTCATATCACTCATGCTCCCCCTGCGACCATCGCTCCCCCTGGAACCATACCTCTGTGCTCTTTCTCTAAGCCTACATCTGATAAATCTCACCCCCTTTGTCATAAATGGCAAAGGTATCTTTCCATCTGGGGCTGCTCCCCCTAACTGAACTGTCCGTGGGGGTACTCCCCCTAACTGAACTCTTCTTGAAACTGATCTCATAACCTGAACTATCCTCTTTATGGTTCTTCCTCATGTAAATATAAGACATATAAGATAAACATTCAAAATCATTCATTTTGGAGTAGAAATTACTCTGGGTCTCTGGTGAAGATACTCAAAGGCTTCTCTTGGAATTTTTTTTGTAAATATGTCTGCCACTTTTTATTTTATTCCCACATATTCAACTCCGATGTTATTTTCTGCAACCTGTTCCCGTAGAAAGTGATACTTTATTGGAATGTGCTTCGTCTGGGAGTGCATCACCGGGTTCTTTGAGATACTTATGGTTCTTGTAGTATCACAATATATTGTAAGGGGATACTCAACTTGTATATCTTTTAGAGTTTGTTTCATCCATAGGACCTATGTACAACATCCTGCTGCTACAATATACTCTGACTCGACTATAGATAAAGATACTGGTGCTTCGTCGATCATGAATGCAACCTGCCCAATCTGCATTTGTGTAGGAAATAAGTGATAGATCCTTTCTTTTTGGATACCATAATCCAAATTCTTATGTTCCTTTGAGATATCTTAAAATCTCGTTCACTGCTAAGACATGTGATTCCTTTGGTGTTGCTTGAAATCGTGACACATGTCCAACTTCCTGCATTACATTTGGTTTGGATGCTGTCACATATTGTAAGATACCAATCATTGACATGTATTACTCTAGTCTGTAGACTTTGAATCATAATCTTTGTTGAACTTGCAACTTGTTTTCATAGTAGTGGTAATTGGTTTGCAATCTTTCATTTCGAACCTCTTTAGACTTTCTCTGATATACTTAGTTTGAGAAATAAAAATTCTTGGGTTGCTTTGACGTATCTAAAGACCTAGAAAGAAGGATAGTTCTTCAAGTAATGAAATTTCAAATTCATTATGCATATCCTTTGCAAATTTCTGGCTTAACCTTGATGTAGAGGTTGTTGTTTGCACTTCCTTTTTTAAACCCTGCATGTTGTAGATATGTATCCAGTCTAGAGTACCATGCTCTAGAAGTCTGTTTTAGACCATACAAGGCCTTCTTCAATTTGCACACGTAATATGCATTCTATGACAATTGAAATCCTTCTGGTTGTTCAATGTAGACTTCTTCTTCATCTTATGCTTCTTCTTCGTAAAGTTCTTCCATTGATTCATTTTTTTCTTCCTTTAATTCTTGTCCACCTGTTTCATCAATTGTTGCATTGATGCTTTCCACAACCTTGTTCAACCTCAGATTATAACACTTGTATGCTTTCCTTGTACTTGAGTAACCTTCAAGTACTCCTTTGTCTACATGAGAGTCAAACTTTCCCATTCTATCATCTTCTCTTTTGATGTAGCATTTTCTTCCAAATACTCTGAAGTGCTTCACATTTGATGGTCTTCCTTTCCATAGCTCATAGAGAGTCTTTTCATTGTTGTTTCTGAGCATTACTTTATTTTGAATGTGAAATATTGTATGCACTGCATGTGTCCAAAAAATATCTGTCAATTTTGAATCCATTAGCATTGTTCGAGCCATTTCTTGTGTAATTATCATCCATTATGATAATGTTCCTTTGTCTCTGAACCACTCTCTAAACCAATTTATGAATCCATTATCTCGTCCACTATCATATATCTGTCCAAACCTACTAAGTGTTCTTATGAATCCATCTCTGTACATACTGTTCAAGACTCTACTGCACAACTGTCCATAATGTTGACCCATTTATCACTGTACTATCATGAAGTATTCACTACTACAACTGATTGTACTTCTGCTAACTGGTTGCTCTGGATCTGTCTATTCAAACTCTGCAAGTTGCGTGAAGGCTGGTTCTTTGGTCTGTCACAGCTATTTCATAGACTCCCTATTGATATTATGGTAGCTGCGGTAGGTATTTACCTCCACGTGTAACCCTGACGAGAATAGAATATTCCAAGAAGAAAGAAGAAACCCTAAAGCATTAAACCTAACCCTAGAATACAAGTCAGCTCAAGGAATTAATTAATAATAAGTATTTAGCATCCAGAATGAGAAGTCGGCCTAGACAGCTCAGGAAAAAAAATATAAATACAAGTATCCATACCTCATTTTGTACACACGGCTCAAAATTTCAGCTGGGAAGAAGTGCGCACTGCAGAAACTGGGCAAGTGCACAAGTATGGGGAGCAGATGTAGCTGGCAACTGCCACAATCTATATTCTTCGTTTAAGCTYAGACTTTCTATTGGTTATGGTTGGACTTTCTGATTAGTCTTGGTTATCTTTATGCATTAGCTGTGGTTGGATATTGGTTTGCTTCCAGAATCATTCTCTATCAAGTTTAAGGTGCTCGGGGGTGGCTTCGGCCTATGGTTGGGTGACAATATTATTACATTTTMTATGGTTAAATGAGCACATCCCTTACTTTCTAATAGGTTATGGTCCCACACTATCTTCAAACAGTCTAGCCACTGGAAGATAGATTGGGTGGATTTTCTCAGTTAAAGTTGCAGTTGCAACCAGTTTTTGTTGCAGCAATGAAACCCTAACCCTCTTGTTGAGGCACCTTAAGTGAAGAGATTGACCTAATTTTTGGATATCCTAGTGCACCCTAGCCTAACACACCTCCTGGTACTCTCAGCAAGCTAAGATGTCAAGTTTGAGTTTTTGGTCAAAATCAAGGATTGACCAAGTCAAAGAAACTATGAATTACTCTATGAAGTCAGAAAACAAGTTAGAAGGGGCTTATAACTTCATAGCATGGAAGACAAGGATTTGCCTCATCCTTGCTAAGAATAAAGTGTTGGATATTGTGAAAGGAAAGACCGTGGAACCATAGTTTGAAGACGGAAAAGAGAAGGAACCTCATAACGTTGCAGTTATGAATAAGTTCAAAGATAGTGACATCAATGCCATGAGTATCATAGTGGAATATATAAAATTCCACTTGATACCCTGCATCTCCCATATTGACTCATCTAAGAATATGTATGATGCCCTATCTAACCTCTTCTCAGTCAGAAACATTGAACAAGTAATGAGTCTGAAGAATGAGCTTTGTGACATGAAAAGGAATGATGATGAAAACATAACATCATACCTTGTGAGAATCTCTCAGTTAAGAGATCAACTACAAGTTATTGAAGAAATCATTTCAGAGAAGGAACTGGTAAATATGGTACTCAATGGTCTTCCCAAGACATGGGATGCATTTTCCACAAGCATGAATACAAGAAAGGATTATCCCACATTTGAAGAACTTTGGAATTGTTGTGCACAAGAAGAATCAAGGATTAGTGCAAAAGAGAAACCTTAAAATAAATACGATGATGAAGCTTTCACAACAAGGAATAAAAGGAAGTTTGGCCCAATGAAGAAATCAAATCAAGAGAAATATATGTCAAAAATACAATGCTTCAATTGTTGAAACTATGGTCACTACAAGAATCATTGTCTCGAGATAAAGAAAAGGAAATAAACACATGAAGCATAATTTGTCGAAGAAAGGGAACCCTCAAAGAAGGCCAAGCAGGACAAAACAAACTTCTTCTTCTAAGACAAGGTAACAATATTCTTCATAATTCCCGTACATACCATGTTTACATAGTTTCTGTACATATCTTGCATATCTATTTCTTAGAAGATAAGATGTTCAAAGAGAAACAATACCTATGGAAGAATAACAATATAAGAATTGCTATCACGATGAATACAAGTCAAGAAATACACATGAAAAGATGAAGTACATCGACAACCCTTGGTAAAAATTCATGTGGAAGCTATTAATATAAGTAACATCTGCAAGATAAGCCAAAATCAGAATCAAACTTGAAGAAACATGGAAGAAGTAAAAACAAAAAGAAGACAGCAATCAAAAGGAAATTGGAAAAATACTTGTGACACTTTGCATAAGGTAATAAGGATGCAGATGGAAGCGTGGACTCTCCTAGATGGAGGAAGCCAATTATATAATTCCAAAAGAAGAGCATGCATTCATGCATGAAGCCAGGATTAGGAGGGAGATAATCCTAAATAATATGATCCATTGAGGATTATGAAGTATCTATTCATGTTCCCATTAATGGTAGCAGCCATGAAAAGAAGCACATGTTCAGTTTGAATTTAGAAGAAGTCTTCTTTGAAAAGAAGCCTTAAAGTATCCCTGATTTTCCATCCACATCCATGATCCTATGATGAGAGGAAGAATTTGGAATCTTTAAGGAATGGAATCTATAGAAAACTCCATGGACCCAAGAGCTAAAGAGAAACATGAAGAAGAACATGAAGATTCCAAGAGAGAAAGAAAAGACAGAACAACCAGTCATTATATCAAGAATCACAAGACTACCAGCTTGATTTGAACCCTCTAGAAGCAATCAAGAAGAAGAAATGGAAGTTGTGATAAAGAACAAGTGTATGGAAGACTTATGAATGGAAGTATTGTGAGATCCATAACTAAAGGTTCTCCTAGATGGAGGAAGAAGACTACGATGATAGCTTGTTCTAGTAACCATACACACCTAAGTCATTATATCTCGTACAATATCCATGGGTTGGAGCTCACATCAGATGAATGCAAGGGTTGTTCTCCTCAACAGAGTAATTGAACGAAGAAGGGTATGTAGAGAAACCTCAAGGTTTTGAGGTATACTAGAAAGAGACTCTTGTATGCAGATGGAAGAAGATCTTGTATGGATTCAAACAACTTGGTTTAGAGCCTCCAATGCACAACAAAAAATGTGGTGAAAAATTTATATAAAAAAGATATTGTAACAGAATGGTTACTCAGAAGTCCAATATGATGGATTTCTAATCCATGACAAACTCTCATGATGACAGAAGAAGTGCCACTTGGATATGTTCCAGTTTGAGCTTTGCCACGATGTTATGAGCTAGCAGGAAATAAGAGAGTTGAATCCAACTATGATATACTATAATGATCAAAGCTATATGAAGCCTTCAGAGAAAACTAGTGTTCCAGAAAGACTGAAGTACATTGAGATCAAGCATTACATTCTCTGTGATGAGGTCCAGAAAGGAGAAGTGGTTCTCCAATATATCTCCATAGATGAGTAGATAGTAGAAATTTTGGTAAAGCCTCTGTCCAAGATGAAAAAGTTTGCGTACTCAAGAGACAAGCTGGATCTCGTGGAGATGACTTCCTTATTGAAAAGGGAAGAGATGAATCATAGGTTGGGAGGGAGCACTGATGTGTTATCGATTTATGAATAGTCATTTTT
This sequence comes from Picea mariana, assembly GCA_032191745.1. NCBI lineage: Eukaryota > Viridiplantae > Streptophyta > Pinopsida > Pinales > Pinaceae > Picea > Picea mariana. The sequence goes on along the minus strand of JASDQU010010392.1, from coordinate 152,091 downwards.
CAATTTGAAAATGGTTCAAGATGAGCAGTTCCTTTTCAATTCAGAAAGTGGTTTGAGATTTTTGACGAACAGGCATTTTCCAGTTCAAAAAATGGTCCAAATTGGATGGTCATTTTCGTAATGAAAATGGTTCAATAGATTGTTGATGTACCATAGAAAATGATTCCCCTTGTGGCCAGTGTGGGGGAATGTTCTAGGATAGTATTTATTCTTGAAATTCACTCTCAGTAGTGGTCAAGTAGAATGGTTCGCCTCATCGGGCAGTCATTCTTTAGAAGTTCATAGTTGTGAGAAGTTTCGAAGAATAGTCTGTTTTTGGAGGTTGGTGCAGGACAATCATTTCCTTAGGAAATGGTCCGGACAGTCATTCCCTAGGGCAGACTCATTCTCTCCAGGTTGCACTTTGTTTAGTGTCGAAGGAATGGACCAGTTAGGTGAATGGTCCAGGTTCAACAATCAGGGATAGGCATTCCCTAGGGTAGACTCATTCTCTCCAGGTTTCACTTTATTTAGTGCCAGAGGAATGGCTCAGATAGGTGAATGGTCCAAGATAAGAAATCAGGACAATTATTCTTCTATGCTTGAGAATAATAGTCCATATAGCTCATGGTTGATGTTTTACCTTCTGAGGGTAGATGCTCTTCCAGATATCATAGATGTGAGTGGAAGAATGGCCCAGATGAATCAATTTATATCATGATATTATTTTTATGTGCAGGTTGATATCATAAGATATGATTGTTGTGGAGACTGTATGTCTCTGAACAATAGATGTATGCTACTGTGGTGGATGTGTTCCACTAGTTGTGACTATGTGTCACTAATTAAGTAGTTGTGTTCTACTTGGTGTGGTAGTGTACCACTAGATTGTCGTTATGTACTACTATGGATAGACACAGTTGTGTTCTATTGAATGACATTGTTCTGATTTCCATGTAGACTACTAGTAGTGTTGAAAATTATTATCAGCTATATGGATGGTTAGTGTACTGATGGACAGACATTCTCCAGAAGGAAAATGGTCCAGAACATTTATTCTTCTAGGATATCTGCCTGGATTAGAATAATGGTTCTTGTATCACTCTTTGGAGTGTGTGAMTTATACAACATCATGTCTGATCACTCAGATGGAGTATGGTTTCAAGAGATAATGCAGTTGATGCTATTAGATGACATTGATAGTGATGATGGTGCTCGTGATCTAATCATGCGATAGTTTGTACAACTATGATGATGCTACCAGTTGAATGGTATGTTTGTGATCAAGACCATTTCCTTCAATACCTCTCTATCTAGGAGGGAGTGTTGATATTATGGTAGTTGCAGGAGGTATTTACCTCCACGTGTAATCCTGACGAGAATAGAATAATACGAGAAGCAATAAGAAACCCTAAAGCATTAAACCTAACCCTAGAAGACAAGTTGGCTCAAGAAAATAATTAATATTAAGTATTTAGCATCCAGAATGATAATTCGGCCCAGACAACTCGGGAAAACAGTATAAATACAAGTAGACAAACCTCATTTTGTACACACAAATCATAATTTCAGTTGGGAAGAAGTGCACACTGTAGAAACTGGGCAAGTGCGCAAGTCTAGGGAGCAACTGCAGTCGACAGCTGCCGCAATATGTATTTCTGGTTTAGGCTTGGACTTTCTATTGGTTATGGTTGGAATTTCTGATCAGTCTTTGTTATCTTTAGGCATTAGCCGTGGTTGGCTATTGGTTTTCTTCCATAATMATTTTCTATCAAGGTTAAGGTGCTCGGGGGTGGCTTCGGCCTATGGATGGGTGACAATATTGTTATATTATCCATGGTTAAATGAGCACATACATTACTTTCTAACACTCCCCATGTCTAATATTCATTTTACCTAGGAATMTCTAAGCCATATGTCTCAGAACAATTCCTACTCTAATGTGTATTCATCATCATCTTCATTGGTGGATTCATCATCTCTCTGAACTCTAACYTCTTTCTTTCTGTCAGTGGATTCATCTTTCACTACAATGCCTGAAAGTACAATCTATTGAACATGTTCCTTATTTACCCGTCCTTCTTTTATTTTAGTTGTTTTCCAAACCTTTCTGTATCTGACATCTTTCTTTCTCTTTGCATAATTTTCTTCATCTCGTTTTAGATCGTTAGTTCTTTCCTTAAGATGATATGTCAATATCTTCTCTCTCATTTCTGCTTCTTCCTTCTATTCTTCTATGTTGGCTTCCAAATACTTCTTTTGATATTCAAGAATTTCTTCGATCTTTCTGGCTTCTTCTAGTTGAGTTCTTAAGTTCTCGATGACCTCTTGGGATTATTCAAAAATGTGAACACTTTCCTTTTGTTTCATCAATTCTTTCTTGAGTGACTTGTTTTCTTCTCTTAGTTCATCTAAAGCAATAATCAATTCTGCTTCATAATTGTCTTCCTTTTCAATTAGTTTTTCTGACTCATTTCCTTCATGGCATTCTATTTCAAGATGTCTGTGTTTTTCACAATTAAAGAAAAATAACATACCTCTGGTGATTATGTAATCTCCATCTCTTTAATTTGTTTGACATGGTGAACATAGTTATTCTTGATCTGTATCTGCATCTTCTTTGGCATTTTCTCAATCTGCGATGGGTGAAGAATATAAGTCATGTAACTAATCCCAAATTTATTTGGCTGATGAACATTTACAAACCTTTTCCCTTACCATATTAGGTAATCCTTCCCAGATGAAATCCATTTCTATTTTGTTATTCTTCTTCAATTCCTTATTGGCTGCAACCTTTTCCCTTTTTGAATTATCATATCCTATAACAATTGATAGCCAAATATAATGTCCCTGTGCCTGTAAAAATAATTTTGTTCTTCTGCTCCACATATCATACTTTAAACCATTCTGACCATTAAACATTGGTACTCCATTATTGGAATAATCCATGATCTCCATCCAGTGGTTAAACTATTTCTGGAAGGAACCTACACTGATATCAATTGTTGAATTACTGAGAGGGGGGGTGAATCAATAATAGAGAAATTTAATCCCTTTTCACCATAAAATGAAAGAATTATATAAATGTATCATTATTATCCAATAGTTGTACAGTAGATAAACAATGAACAAATGAACAATCACACACATACACAGTACAACAGTGTTTTACGTGGAAACCCAAAGCAAGAGAAAACGACTGAATGTTTTTTCTTATATGTCTTTAAGAATTACATTCATTGGAAGCACCAACTTCTTTTTTTTCCAGCTGCAACTGGAAGGAGGCTCCAACCCCCTAGTTTCTAAGGCTACAACCTGAAGGAAGCTCCAACTCCCCAATTCTCTGGCTACAACCAAAAGGAGGCTATAACCCCCTATCTTCTCAGGCTACAACCTTAGGGAAGCTCCAACTACCCAATTCTATGGCTACAACCAGAAGGAGGCTACAACCCCCTATATTCTCTGGCTACAGCCACCTATCCTTTCCCAATCCAACCTCCCTGATGTAGAAGTAGAATGATGGAACCACTTTCACACTATTGTTGTTGGGGAAAAACACCCTACGAACTAGTAAATAGACTTCAAACTTTGCATGCAGATATGACCGAATAGAAATTACTTTCTACCTACATCCCTAGATTTAAATCCCCTTTTCTTAGTAAATGCATGGGAAGATCCACCTACCTTGTTACCGGCGTTTGATGTCGATCCTCCATTGTGCTTGATTACTTGTTCGCAATACTCCTTCCAAAGCTGACCTGCATTCAATATGAGCAACAACTATGCATGCATACTACTTATATACTCACGGGTTAGAAATCAAACATAAACTAATCAAACCATAAAAATTTTATGAACTGGGATGGGAAAAGCATTCTCTTTATTACTTAAAATGAATCAACTTTACAAAAGCTGAGACCGGCCACCGCTCCTTGAACCTGATCCTGGGCTCCTCTTCTTCTGTCCTTCAACTGCTTTGCTTTAAATATCCTTTGTCATTAGGAAAGGCTAAAGGGTTGGGACAATGGAATACGTAAATGGGCAGAGTTTCTTTACTATATTCTTCCTCCTCCAAATGGTACCCCTACCCCTTCTTTTATAGGCTAGAAGGAGCTAGGTATTTGGACGAACCCTCGACCATGCATGGCTGGGAGTTTCAGTTAACTCACCCATAGCTTTTTGTTCCATTAGCAACTTTCCTTTTTTCAATCTTTTGTTGATCCACGCGAGCTGTTTTGGGTCAGCCAGCGTGTACACGCTTACAGTAATGGGTTAGGGCACGTGGGCCTTTACACAAGAGGATTTTCAAAGAGTTGTTCAACAGAGGTTTTGCAAAGAAGGGATATGAGTTGGCCTGATTCCAGGTAAGCATGTGTGGTGCAATTTAGGGTTATAACAGATGCCCCCTAATGTGTGAGGTTAGAAGAGCATATGATGGCCAAAATACATTACCAATCTTTACTAATGTGCCGAACGATTATGCCCAAGGATCAGGAACCAGGAGGTGTCGTCTGCAAAATAACAAATGTCTCACTGAGGCGGGCATACCCATGCTCGGGATAAAATCAGAACCATGGATACCAATCAAATACATTGTAGATCCATGTCAAATAACTATAGAGAGTAGCCACGAACAATACACAGTGGAGCTACATCTCGAAATTAGAAAGATATACATATAGAGTATCCATCTTCCAGAAGTCGATTCGGCTTGATGGCTGGAGATGAGATCTTCAGAGCTCGAGAAACAACTTCAAAATATTCCAAAACTCGGGTAGGAGTGTAATATGAGTGTACGACTGCACTACCCAGAGGTCTTCAACGGCTCGTCGGTCATGGAATTGATAATCTTGATGATCGGACTGAAGGCTTCAATGATTTCGAACAAGGACTTGATTGGACATTCAGGATGGCCGGGTATGCGGNAGAAAGATATACATATAGAGTATCCATCTTCCAGAAGTCGATTCGGCCTGATGGCTGGAGATGAGATCTTCAGAGCTCGAGAAACAACTTCAAAATATTCCAAAACTTGGGTAGGAGTGTAATATGAGTGTACAACTGCACTACCCAGAGGTCTTCAACGGCTCGTCGGTCATGGAATTGATAATCTTGATGATCGGACTGAAGGCTTCAATGATTTCGAACAAGGACTTGATTGGACATTCAGGATGGCCGGGTATGTGGACAAGAGACATATTGCAAAGGGGCCAACTCAGGCTTAGTGACAAACTTCCCTTGGACAATAGCACGACAAGTGATAAGACTCAGGCAACATATATGTTAATCATAAGTCTACGAAGCAAGAGGTAATGAAAACTCTCCATATGTTTGGAAGAATAACCAAATGGTGGAGGACACAACTCTATATAGCGAGAACAACTTCTTAAGGTTGTACTACATCCCATAGTTTGATGAAAAAACGGATAGATGTGCTTTATCCAAAGGCGACTCATTATGCTACCAATAAAGAAAATACTTTTCCCTTCCTCTTTTTGGGGTCTGTTTGATTTTTTTGTTCTTTTCGATAATTTTGGAAAAAGAATAAAGGAATATTATGTTACAATGGAGGAACGAGTATTGCAAACATACAAGCTCAAGGCACAAGAACAAGACTGATGTTCTAGTAAAATGATACTCGGGAAAAATCCTTCGACGGCCAAAGGTGTTAAGATGCATAAGCAAACTGTCACAAGGCTGGTGGATAAGGTATGCAAATGCGGTTGATAAAACACACAATGGTAACGTCCTTCGATGTAAGTTTAATGAGCCCAAAGAAGGTAAGCTCGGTGGTTTTTCCTATTTAGAGAGTCTGAAAAAACATAAAAGGAGACTCCATTGGGGTACCTTTTTCGAAGATAGTCTAGTCAGTTCGAAAAAGGGATAAAATAGCACCGATTAGATGTCAATTCAAAACCATTTTAATGAGTGTGACAAGGACAATATCACTCGGCTATTTTTTCACTTTTAAGGAGTCTGAAAAAAGCTTAACTATGGACTCCATCAAGAATTTTCTTCTGGACCAATTTAACGAGTGTGAAAGAATAAGGTCACTCGGTGATCTTTTCAATTTTAGGGAGTCTGAAAAGAGCTTAACTATGGACTCCATGGGGGTTTCTTTTTCGTAAGTTTAGTCCCTCAGGTCCGAAAAAGGAACAAAATTATACCTGAGAGTACTCTTCTAAAGAACGAAAGTTCTATAGAGTATACCTTTGTTTGTATAGTTGACCGTCCGGACCAAAAAAGGGGTAAACTACCGTTGGACAAACATGACTTCAAATTTCAGTTTAACGAGCGTGAAAGGTCACAAGATCGCTCGACAATCTTTTCATTTTTAGAGGGTCTGAAAAGGGCATAAAAGGAGACTCGTTATTTTTGGGAGTCTTGAGGGTGAGACAAAGAGCAAAGAACAATCATGCAAATGAGGCTCAAACTCATATTCAGGAAAGACTATATGGACTCCCGAGCCTACAGTGTTTTAGAAATGACATGGACACCATAATGCAACTAGGACCTACCTAGGGCATCCATGTTCTGGTAAGCTCTACTACCATGTTGCGACACTTCTAAAGCAGATATGATGGTTTCGCGTCACAACCTGATGGGATCGATCCTATAGCAGAGGAAAAAGACAACGAGATGCAAAAGTTGGGGTAATAAACTAACCTATATGCTCAAGTTGATTCTTGGAAAAAATTTTATGGACCATCAAAATTTTCTCAAAACTCAAAAAAAGTGTCCCAATACCCGATCAAATCCCTCCCATATAACTCTTGAATCACTCGAAATGATTTTTGATATAAAGAAACTGATAAGGGAGGCCAAAAAAGTGACAAAAAGAGGCCAAAAAGTCTATAAATAGAAACTGGCAGCTCATTATCACCATTGCTGATTTGGAAATTGACTCTAGAGCCAAAAGACCCCCTTTGCTAAAAACAGTGATTCCAGGAGCTACAGTGGACGAAACAAACTTCCACTTGGACCAAGTAAGTACAAACTCCCTTATCTAGCTATTCAATTCTTCAATTTTGTCTTTAAGTTCATTTTTTGGGTGGGCGTCGACCTTAAAAAGGTCGGCCCTAGGTACACGTGGGTTGTCTCTGGACAGGCCGCGTGTACACTTGGGCAAAGTAAAGGTTTCCCATGTGTACACGCGACTGTCACCTCTACAGCTCGCGTGGACCCCCCCTTTGTAGCGAAAAAGAATTAAAGGGCAAGTAATAACCCTCCTAAACCTTTTTGTGTTGGCAAGATGTACGTCCAGTGGAGGGAAAGGGAGCATGAAGCAATCAGTGAGTTGGTTGCGGGAGATCCGAATGTCGTGGTCGTGTTGATGCAATGCGGTTTACTGAATTTCTTTCTGTGTCCATTTATGCGCGCACAACCAAGGCTATTTAATTCCTTGATTGACTACTGGCACCCTGATGCAGAGGCCTTTATGCTAGAGGGGCAATCACTGGTGCCCACCACAAAGGATATCTATTTTTTGACTAGCCTCTCAAGGAGAGGGGAACTAGTCAACTTCAGGACGTTTCTTGCGGGACCGAGTAAGATATCGAAATGGATAGCCAAGCACTGTGAGGCTAGGACTGATCGTGCGGGCTCCCAAGTACCTATCAGTAAGATCACTAACCTATCACTATAGGCGATATTATTACTGATTGGGTGGATTACCAGCTCAACAGCCTTGCATCAGGCATCTCGTACACAGATGAACTGTGCTATCCAGTTCTTGAATGCACAGAATTTTGACTGGAGTACCACACTGCTCGAGTGCATGAAGAGGCAACTGACAGATTGCCGATAGCAGACACAAAGGAATTTTGGGTTCGGGACGATTATGTGTTCATTTTTCTTTGAGAGAGTTCCGAGATTTATCCCTCGAGAAGTAGTATGAGGACATCAAGCCTCATTTCTTGCAGTGTGTAGATGGGCAGTATTACTGCCGCGACAGGGTGGTGGAAGGACCAATGAGTCCTTCGATGATGACTTATTTGCGTGGCTATCACGGCAGATCCTTGTGATTGAGGATTACCCATATGCAGAGATAGATTTTTCTAGAGATCCTGAGATACCTGTGCCTCCTGGTGAGGAGCGAGGGGAGATGGGTAAGTCTCCACCTTTGTAGTTTTTTTGTTTGCATATGTAATGTTTTTTTTATGTCATTTTGTTATATATATCATTTTTTTTTGTATGCCAGAGTATTTGACGGGTATATGTTTGTTGCAAGCAGATGTGGGACTCGTGCGACCTGTCGATTATGCACAGAATAGGCATTGTCCTCGGCCAGAAGCCGCAGTTGCCGCCGCCAGGAGAGCAGCAGTAGCAGGGAACCTCCCAGCCGGGGAGGCTAAGAGGGTCCTTAGATGAGTTGAGCATAACTTCACTGCACTCACTCACACAGTCCCAATGGCAGAGATAGAGGACCAGCCGCCATCCATGCAGCCTCAAGTAGTGGGGGCACCTCGAACGTGGGTCTGATTGTTTAGGCATTTATCCCATGCTGTGGACTATTATAACAGGGCCCATAGGCCCTGAACCTATTTAGACTTTTTATGTGCCACGAGCACTAGTTGTATATATTTTTTGAGGGCATAAGCCCTGTGACTCGTTATTAGTCCCATTTTTTAGGTGCTTGCATCCATCTATGTACTTTGGTTATTTATGATGTTATATATGGTTTTTTGATATTTTGTGTCTTATGGATCACGTGTGCAAAAATGTATTTACATGCTTATGTCAATGTTCTTTCATATGTGTGCAAGATGCCAATCTAAAATTTGATTAGCTAGAGTATCTGTAATTTGGTTTAATCTCCTAGGAATATGAAAATATGTAATATACTCAAAGTTTCATTCTAAGAGATGTACCCTAAGGAATAGTCGGTGTAAAGTTGGATCATGAACCCAGTATACTCTGTTTAGCTGTGACACAACCAGTTGAGCGTCGAGATAGACCCGAAGATGAGAGATACCCAATGACAAGGCGTCACAAAGTAACTCAATAACTACACTATACTCGGCAACATTATTTGTGGTGCCACCTAAGCATATACCTCCGGAAGATAACAACTGGCCCTGAGGTGTAAAGATTACCCAAGCTGCGGAGGTAAGCCTCCGAGTGTGTCGACTAGCACCATCTGCATACCCAACGAACACCTCAGAATCACTTGACATCTGCCATATTGACGAAAGGTAACATCAATGACACGTCCATAACACTTAAAAGAAACTAAAAAGTAATAGCACAAAGACTATACATATGTTACAAAAATTTACCCACAGTGACCTGCCTATGAGTAATACTTCTTGAGGTAGAGCCCATTTTTAGGCTCCGCCAAAGCATTCCCTTCAAAATCAACCAAACGATAAGCACCCTTTTTTAAAACCTCTTTTATGATGAAGGGTCCGAACCACATGGGTTTGAATTTGCCTGCTCCCAGGGGGTCCTTATCTTGGTCATAGACCAGGACAAGTTCACCTTCAGAGAAAATATGAGGATGAACGGACCTATCATACTGACACTTGACCTTATGCTTGTGAGCCTCGTTGGCCAGGGCCGCATCACAATGCTACTCATTGAGGTGCTCAAGGTGTACTAACCGTTCTTCAAGTGGAGAAGTGTCTGGCAACAATTGTACTACCAATTTTAGAGAAGGGATCTGACATTCGATGGGCAAGACTGCCTCCAACCCATAAACGAGTTGAAAAGGTGAGAAACCGGTTGCAGTCTTAACAGATGTTTGGTAATCCCACAATGCCGAGTATAACATCAAATGCCAATTTGACTTGGCCGAGTTGAGAGTTTGCTATAGAATAGTCTTAAGAGTTTTGTTTGTAGCCTCTACTTGCCCATTGGCTTGGGGGTAGTAAGGTGATGAATGCTCTTGACGTAACCCAAGATTTGATGTTAATTCGGTCATCATTTGGTTCTGAAAGTGACTACCATGGTCAGTGACAATCTCTCTTGGGACGTCGAACCTTGCTATGATCTGATTGAATAAGAAGAGCGCTGCAGTCTCTCCATCATCTTTAAACATTGGCATAGCTTCGACCCACTTAGTGAAGTAGTCGACAGCTACGATGATATAGCGGTGCCCCCTTGCTGACGGGGGGTTGCAAGTAGTGTAATCAATCCCCCACTTTATGAAGGGACCAACTATGATGACAGGAAACATAGGAGTGGGATGCGCCCTCATCTTCCGAGAGAAGACTTGGCATGGATGGCACTTCTTGACCGATTCCATACAATCTTTGATAAGTGTCGGCCATAAGTAACCTACTCGTAAAATCTTTTGGGTTGTTGCCAGCCCAGACAAATGACCGCCACAAGCTCTGGTATGGAAATCGTTGAGCACGATGACTACCTCCTCATGTGTGAGCCATCGACATAAGACACAGTCTACACCTCTCCGATACAATGTATCATTGAGTATGAGATAATTATTAGCCTGATGGCATATACGTCGACGCTCATCACGAGAAGCAGAGGTGGGGCACTTCAAAGTCTGGAGATAGATAAGTATATCTTCGTACCAGGGATCTGAAGATGTGATCCAAAACATATCTCCCCGAATAGGTGATTCCTCAGGCACAACGTCACCTGACTCAACCGGAAGTTCCGAAATAAGCTCTGCGAAGACCAATGAATTTTTGGACTTTGCTGAAATGAAGTCTAAGTCAAATTCCTGGAGGATGACTATCCATCTACTAATTTTTCCACCTATAACCCGTCATGTCAACATGTACTGGAATGGATTCACGACAGCAATGACGGTTGTCTTGCGAAACAGAACATAATGACGAAACCGTTGAACAGCATGAACTGCTGCCAACACAAGTTTTTCGATATGAGAATAATTGAGTTCTGGTCCTATGAGGCCTTGGCTCAGATAATAGATCATGTATTTTGAGAATGAATCATCTTCCTAAACTAAAACCATGCCAATGGTTGACTCTGCGGCAGTCAGATATAATAAGAAATCCTTGTTATAGTTAGGTGGCCTTAGCAGAGGTGCAGTTGTGAGGGCATGTTTTAATGCATCGAAAGAGCATTGAGCAGCTTCATCCCAGAAAAAGGGAACGTATTTCTTCAGTAAATGCATAAAGCCCTTGGTGATTTCAGCATAGTTGGCGATGAAGCGTCGTAAGAAGTTCGCCTTGCCTTGTAGAATCTGAAGTTGTAGGATTGTGCGTGGGGGGGCAACTGGATTATTGCCTCCACCTTGAGAGGATCGACCATGATCCCTGTTGTTGACACAATGAAACCTAGCAAATGTCCTGACATTACACAGAAGCTGCACTTGTTTGGATTCAAGTGAATCCTAAAGTAGCGACAGCGTTCGAAGATTAGTCTAAGGTGTGTAGGATGATCCGTTCTCTTGCGAGATCATGATGCTAGATCATCTAGATAGGCCTCGACTATATGCTTTAGATCATGAAAAGTGAAATACATGGCCCGTTGGAAGGTGGCGCCAACGTTTTTAAGGCCAAAAGGCATTTTACGATATGCGAATGTACCCCATGAACAAATGAATGCCATTTTGTGTTGGTCTTCAGGTTTGATTTGGATTTGATTATATCCCGAAAAATTGTCCATGAAAGAAAAGGCTTCGCAACCAGCACATTCATCAATGATCTGGTCGATGAATGGTGTTGGAAAATTATCTTTCGGACATGCCTTGCTCAAATCACGGAAATTGGTACATACACGAATCGTGCCTTGTTTTTTATTGACCGACACAGGATTCAACACCCATTGAGTCAAATGGATAGGATAGATAAAACCTGCCTTTAGCAATTTCTCAACCTCAATCTTGATGGCTACTACTTTCTTGGGATTAATGGGACGAAGCTTCTGTCGAATAGGCTTGGCATCAGGATACGTTGTGATTTCATGCTCAACTATTTTTGGATCGATACCTGGCATTTCCTCATAAGACCAGGCAAAAATGTCACGGAATTCTTTGAAAATATCTGTGTAGATTTGAATCTCCTCGGGGGAGAAATCTGCTCCGATGAAGACGTTCTCCACAACGCCAGGGTTTTGAGAGATGTTGATTGGTATAGTGTTAGTGATAGTTTCCATATTTCCCTCAGCATAAATTTCATGTGTAGCTAGGAGGTTAATAGGACACGGCTGATCTCCCATCATGGTCATGGTGAATTCTCCTGCTTCGATTCGGCTTAACTCTGGGAGGAAATATGATCTATGATGAAGATATTCCCAAGGTTTGTCCGGATTAGTCATTGCTTTGATTACTACTTCATCAAAAGGCAAGAATAATTCTAATGAATCAACGTTAGTGAGAGAAACCTGAGCCCAAATAGGCTCTAGAAGTGGATCTAACTCTTGTGCAGGAGTCGGATCAGTGTTAGTTGAAGCTTGCTGGACTAAAGAGTATGCTACTTTAGCGACAGACAAGGGCATGGACATGCCGGGGTGCCCTGTCTCATCCATCGTGGCTGATGGGGAAGGAAGAATCCATGGATCCTCGAAGTAAGTTGTGCAGAACGATGAAACTTGAAAAATCTCAACCTTATGGTGACTAGATATAAATTTGATATCGCTCTGCGGAGGTGGGTAAACAAAGGTACCCATCAAAGATGGGCACAAACCAACTCCTATGTTGATGACACCTAGTTGAGGATTATCAATCATCGGGACCGTGGATGCCCCCAAAGCTGGGTCAGGTCTGGAGAAAGACAATTGATCGATGGTCACTATCTAGCCCTCATGTGGAAACAACAAGACCAGGAAAACTGTAGCAACCACATCTTTCATAACATAAGTCCAACTCCGCCCTAACAAGAGGTTATAGTCGAGGGGAGCATCGACTACCTCTAATTCGACACACACAGTCTTCCCTCCTAACTGCACGGGGAAAGAAGGAACGATGCCATGTGGTCGGAACAAACGACCATCAAAAGCAGTGAGGAGAGTAGGTGATGGAGACAAAACGGGCTGGCTAATGGCCTTCCAACATGCCAATGACATAACACATGTCGAGGCGCCCTCGTTGACCACTGTGCGGAAGATATTTCGTGTAAAAATTTTTGTGGGGTAAGCCACTACTATCTGAAATGCTACGTGGTAAGGCAGATGAGGTTTTAATTCGGTTGTATCTAACATGATGGTACTCGGATTACAAGTCTCAGTAGAGCCCAAAGTGGTTAACAAAGCTTTCCTCTGAAAAGGGAAACTTTGGAGGACCTTCAAAGCAAACATCGCACAAGGGGTTTGTGATAAATCCTCCACCACAGAGTAGTTTTGGGTGGCCCTTGCATTTGGGTTATGAGAAGCCTTTTTAAATGCACCTTTTGGAATGTGTGTCATTGTTTCTCCCAATGTCTTCTCAATCTGTAGAGGAAGAGATGGGAGGTCAGCTTCTTTGCCTTTCTCAGAAGCACTTGGTTTACTATAATCATACGCTCTAATTGATATGAAAGCATCACCCCTAACCATATATACGTTCACAGATGAGGGGTTGTTCGAAGACGGGCAGTTTTCTTGGCTGCCCCCTTCCGTACTTGCAGAGGCTTGAGTTAGATTTTGTCCATGCTGAAATGGGTTCGTCAACACCGCCTGTTGTTGCTGCGTGACAAATTTTTGGGCCTCTACAAGTCGAGGACATAGATGGGTTGGGTAGTCTTCCATGCACAAGTTGCAAGGATACCGTGCCTTCCATTTTTCAGTGTTTTCCCCGCCAGCATTATCGTTGGTTTTTTATCCCCCTTACCCTTCTTTCATTTTTTTTCTTCCCTTCAGGTTGCTGGGGGGGCCTTTGGGTTAGTCGACTGCACTGTGTGTACCTCCGACGTTTGGGTAGGGGGAGCATCCAAAGCAGTAGTTTGGTTGGTCACTGTGTGTTGTATGGATAACTGTTGCAACTACTTTATCAATTGCTCAGCGGGCTTGGTTTGTGCTGAACCGACAATACCATCGGCATGCGGTCCAGTTCTCTGTCTAGTTTTATCCAGTATTGAACGTGGCACATCTAGCAAGATGTTGTATAATAAACTAGACTGAGAATAGATGAGCTCAAACTGTTCAGCCCTCATGATGGCGTCTTCTTCAGAGAAAACTCTGGATGTCGCGACATCTTTGGATAACTGCGGGATCAAAGACTTAGGGAACCACTCAAGAAGGAATGCTAGTGGGACTGGTACTTTGATTAAACTCTTCCGACGTCGCCATTCTAGGATGTGATAAGAGATATGGTCCGTTGTTGTCTGTTCGAAATTAGTGAGCAGCTCTGTGCCAGCGTCGTATCTCACAGGTAACTGGAAATGGTTAAGGAAAGCCATCGCCAATTCACCAAAAGAAGAGTATCTTGAGCGATCGATCTTAATGTACCATTTCGCGACACTCCCAATGAGAGTACATTGAAACAATCACAACTGTACGGAGTCATCTTTCAATGAGTTAGATGAGCACCAAAGATGAAAGGTAGTCACATGATATCCTGGATCTTCATTAGGCTTGACTTCGAACTTTGGAATGTCTAAAGGCAACTTCAACGGCATAGGAGGCCAATGCAGATCATGACAAATAAGGTCATTCAACAACCTTGTCAAATCTGGCAAGTGTAAAGTTGCCAGGAATGCTAGTTTGGGTTGCTGCTGATAACTTGGGAAAAAGGGTCCTGGAGTTTGACTGGCACCAGGTTTCCAGGAAAAGTTTGGCTGCTGGCCCAGATTCTGGTAGAAACCATGGCCCTAGCCAGCGTAAGGATTTTTCATCTGTGGAGACATCATCGGTTGATTTCCCAAATAGGACATGGATTGTTGGGCATGCATTGTATTCGAAGGATTTTGGGAAGGATTACCCCATGCCAGTCCCGTGGGGATAGGCATAGTAGTTTGTCCGGGGTTCCATTGATTGTNTTGCTGCTGATAACTTGGGAAAAAGGGTCCTGGAGTTTGACTGGCACCAGGTTTCCAGGAAAAGTTTGGCTGCTGGCCCAGATTCTGGTAGAAACCATGGCCCTGGCCAGCGTAAGGATTTTTCATCTGTGGAGACATCATCGGTTGATTTCCCAAATAGGACATGGATTGTTGGGCATGCATTGTATTCGAAGGATTTTGGGAAGGATTACCCCATGCCAGTCCCGTGGGGATAGGCATAGTAGTTTGTCCGGGGTTCCATTGATTGTGGAAAGAATTACCCCAGATCGACATTTCGGAGAAGGGAATAGATCCTTGCCCTGAATTCCAAGGTCCTGCTAGGTTTTCCCCCTGTGCAGGAATAGTACCCTGCATAGGAGAATATTGTCCAAAAATGGGGTTTCCCCTAGTTGGGAAAACGACTGACGAGAAGGTGTTGTTACCAAACATTCCGTTCCAAGAAAACGGTGTCGAACCTACCAGCATACTATGTGAAGGTGGTCCTTGACTCCCCGCTCCAAATAAACTATTGTGTGTAGGTTGCCCGGCCTGTTGCTAATGCGAACCACTGAGTGAAGGGGATGAAGGAGGGATATGACCTCCTGCGTAAGGAAAAGTGTTAAAAGGGACAGGAGTGCCCCCTAAGTGACCTTGCAGAGGAGAGCTAGAGCTCCCTGCCCCCAGACCCAAAGTTTGTAAAGTGGAGTAGGACAGTATAGGAATTGTACCCGAACTAGGCATACCATATGAGAACGGAGGGCTTGTCGCACTAGGTGTAAGAGGGGTTGTGGTCGTCGCCAAAGATGGGTTCATACCAGTGTGCGAAGTAGTTGCAGTTGAGACCATGGTGGCTCGGACCGACGATGGTAAATTAGGAGATGACTCTCCTGTGGTGACAACCGTGGTGGGAATTGAAGAATTACCAGAAGAAGTAACAACATTTGTTTCCATTGTTGTGTGAGGCACTGTCTGGCGTTCGTGAAATTGAATTGGTACAATAAAAGGTGCCAAGAGATCATTGGTTGAGGTTTCAACCGAGCCAAGAGCGATTTCTTCAAGGTTCAAAACGGTCGATTCCTCCAGGGGTTGTTCGGGCACAATGGTTTGTAACCCGGTTGCTTCAAAATACCCTTGTTGGTCTAGCTTCCGCCTTAATGGGGGCGGGGGTGGCTCTAGTGTAACCGGCGGCAGGCCAAGAAGCCTTCATGACCGGCGGAGCTTGGGATCCTCCATTGTGTGAGAATATCCAAGAAACTCTAAGGTAGTCTAAACGCTCAAAAGTAACACACACTAAGAAAAAAAAAAAACCCTAGAAGATAAGACAAGCAAACACTAAATTAATGGGAAGAACAGTTATAACAGCCAACACTAGAGCAACTTACTAGTGTAAGTGCAACTTGAACATGGAAGCACCCTCCGAGTATACTCTGTAAAGCGTGGCTCCATGTTTGTCCTAGGTACCACGGTATACCCCCGCAGTCACCTGTGTATGTCCCTAACAAATATTGGCAACTAGGTTACCAGCACGCGAACAGTCACCAGGCGGGTACAGTCGAAAGTCGGGTAGACCACAATGAGCAGGGTATCGAGCCCGAAACCTGTCAAGGGTATCGAGAGAAAATGGTCTAGAAGACAAATGAGGACCTTGAACATATTCGAGTCCCATGAATCCCCGTGGCAAATGCAAACGACGGAATCCCAAAACAAGCCCTCTATATGTGTTCTCCACTACAATTGGTCCATCTTTGGAGGGGTTATCTCCGCTACCTTTCTGCACGCGACCTCGTATTTATCCCCTGTGTTAGAGGGGGGTCTCGGATAACTTCCATGAAACTGGACTTAGACACTCCCTATCTCAGACTCCAATGTTTGATTTAAAATGGCCTGGAAGAGTTTCCTCTCCAATCCTAATTCAAGGCCCTAGTCCTGAACTAGTTTGTGAACCCTACAAACATAAAAGTCTAGTAGATTTTAAATTTATCGTTACTTTTATGGATTTGTCTTGCATCAAGGGGTATGAGGGTGAAACTGATGGTGTGTAAAAGATGAAAGAAAAAAATGAATAAAAAATCTGGAAACAAAACTTTTACTGAATGCAAAATTTCAACAACTTTTCAAAAGAAAGATTTTTTTAACATTTCTAAGATTTTGGACAGCAAACTCAAAGGAATTTCACTCGACTACGAGCTACTTATGATCTAAGTGAACTGCAAAAACTTATGAAATAAAAGACTTTTCCCTAGCCAATGATTCAGAAACACACTCTTCAACCAAAGAAGAAAATGAAAAGAGATTTTTTTATTTATTTAAGTGCTAATAAAGCAAGAAAGGTAAAATATCGACAAGCAAAAAACCAAGAAAAACAATTATGGCTTAAAGCGCAGATTGCAAAGAATTAGATTAAAAAATCACACAATAGCAATTGTAAAAACAATGACTCTCATGCTTGTCTAAAAACCGTAATTTTATTTTTATTTTTTTGACAACATTTTAAATGAGAAAAAGTAAGCTAAGGGTAAAAATAATCCTAAGCTATTGACTGTTCAAACAAAGATTCAAACACTTGAGAGGAATACTTCCTATCAAAGGAGAGGATGACTACCTCACCTTTAACAAAAAGTAGCCTGTACAAGCACGCTACTGTCACTCAAACAACACGCGTGCAAACATGCACTGAACAACAAAAAAATGCGTGTACATGCGCGTTGACCTTGTACAGGCCACGTGTATATCTAAAATCTAAGAAAAAATGAATACAGATAGACCAAACCAGGAAAATACTTCTGGTATTGATAACTAGGATCCCTTGAAGGCTTGGATACTCTTTCTAACAGAAAAAAAAAATAATGCAAGGGAATAAATAATAAGGAAAAAACAATCTGAGATAGGACTGTTAGCAAACAAGACTCAGACATAATTCTAGAAAACCCCCTAAGAATATGTGATTCTGACAGGGAAGAGGAGGACTGCCTCTGAGGTTCTCTGAACTCCTACATGCTACTGCTACCTCTACAGCTAGCGTTCACACATGGGCTGTAAGAGGATAGGGTGTGGGTACATGCGTGCAGGCCTTGTGCAAGCCGCGTGTACCTCTATGGTTCCTGAAAAACACAGTCAAGCAAAAGTCAGGGAAAGCTGGTATGGAAAACTAGACTCCCTACTAGCTCAAACTTTACAGAAACGAAAAGAAAAGACTGGCAAGAAAAACTAGTCTTTAAACTACCCAAAAACTAAATAAAATTCTAGGAACCCTAAAGAGTTATTCCCTAGTACGGTCGCCAATTTTGTTGTTGGGGAAAAACACCCTACGGACTAGCAAATAGAGTTCAGACTTTGCATGCAGATATGACCGAATAGAAATTACTTTCTACCTACATCCTTAGATTTAAATCCCCTTTTCTTAGTAAATGCATGGGAATATCCACCTACCTTGTTACCGGCGTTTGATGTCGATCCTCCATTGTGCTTGATTACTTGTTCAAAATACTCCTTCCAAAGATGACCTGCATTCAAGACGAGCAACAACTATGCATGCATACTACTTATATACTCACGGGTTAGAAATCAAACATAAACTAATCAAACCATAAAAAGTTCATGAATTGGGACGCGAAAAGCATTCTCTTTATAGTTCAACTATAGACCTCATGTATGTACCAACATCATCAACTATACACCTCATGTATGTATGTACTCGACAGTCATTGGATCTGCTAGGAGATGCATGAGGGTTAAGCCCTAGTGAATAGGGGTGAAAGTCCCGAAGGAAGAGTCRGTACACGGCGTGGGACAGATCTGAGTCGTCAGATCTTAGCTAGAAAACTCGACAACCGTTGGATCTGCTAGGAGATGCATGAGGGTTAAGCCCTCGTGAACAGGGGCGAAAGTCCTGAAGGAGGAGTCGATACACGACGTGGGAYGGATCTGAGTCGTTAGATCTTAGCTAGAAAAACCAACAGCCATTGGATCTGCTAGGAGATGCATGAGGGTTAAGCCCTCGTGAACAAGGGTGAAAGTCCCGAGAGAGGAGTCAGTATCGGAGATTCAGAGTTAGGGATTCCGGGAGTCCTGATGACGAGAGATCGGGACACTCCATGGTGAAAGTTCCGATATAGATCTAGACCATCCATCTGTGAAGGACATGTGGCGGAGATCGAGAGTCCATCAGTATTTCAGATATCAGGGATTCGAGTTGACAGAGGATTTGGGTCACTGGGAGTCGCGAAATCCAGATTACCGAAACCCCGAATTGGTTTAAGTGTGAATAAGTTTGAGAAAGGCGGGATTTAATCGTGACCATTGATCATCCCAAAAAGATCATAATGGTTGATCATGGATGAAGGTTCCAGCCGTCTATCGGAGGGACACGTGGCTGCCAATCGACATTTCAGTGTTTCGACACTCGGGAAACCAAAGGGAAAGAACCCTTGTCTTCGCAATTCGTGAAATCCTGATCACCAAAACCCCGAAGTGGCGAGAGGTGTGAATGAGGTTAAGGAAATCCGGGATTTGATCATGATTGTTGATCATCCCGAAAATATCATGACCGTTGATCTTGGCTGAAGGTCGCCGCCTTCCATCAGAGGGACACGTGGATGCTGGTCGACGTTTCAACATTTCGGCATCCGGGAAACTAAAGGGCTAGAACACCTTGGCCCCACTATTCACAAAATCCTGATGCCTGAAATCCCAATACGCGTTGTAGTGGAGAGGAGAAGTACTGAAAGAATCTGGACCATCCATCAGAGGAGATGCATGGTGAGCGGTCAAAGTTTGGGAAAAGTCCTGAAATCCCATGGACCATTGGATGCACACTCTTAAGAGCCGTCGACCTCTTACACGAATTCCCATAACAGAATTCGAAGATTTGAATGACAAAGAGTCTCGGAGTCGTTGCATCTCAAACTCCCGAATACCGAAACCCCGGAAGAATCCATACCATTGAATCGAGGGAGGCTTACGACCATTGATCTCCCTTTGGAGGGAAACTTGCCATTCGCTAGCCCTGTCGGGGTTCGGCATTTCACCGTTTCGAGCTTTGGGGTTTGCAGAGTCGAAAGACTCGACATTCTGGTAGCACCGAGTTGTGAAGTGTGGAGAGACACCGTACTGGTTCGGCCCATAGTCATGACCCACAACCACATGGAGGTGAACATATGAAGAACTAGCTGACGCTAGGCCCCCCGTAAGTAATTCGGGGATTTTGATCCTCGAGAAATCGACAAAAATTTTGATTTTCGTAGTGGTTGTGTTACAAATTGGTATCAGAGCATGGTTACAACAATCGACCTGCTTGGTCTCATGAACTAGTTGCGCAGAAGCTCTGTTCGGAACACTCTTAAAAAGAGTAACCCTCTATCTTAACCCTCTTAATTCAAAAAGTCAAAGTCTGAAATGAAAACCTGACTGTGTATGCATGTGAAAGAAATATGAATTTTGCGCGGGTTATAAAAATGTATCTAACTATTGACTAACAACCAGCGTTTGTCTTTTCACACAAGCGAAAGATCAACCATGGAAAATTATCAACACATAGTATGGTGACTCACCATGAAGTGGGAGAGGGATCTCACAATAGAGATGAAGAGTCTGATGAAAGAAGGGCAGTAGGGACCCCTCCATATCTAGCCGAGACTGTGAGGAGTCTCATGGTTGAATTACAAAGCTGCAAGGCTGACAATGAAAGGATGATGAAAGAACAAGAAAAACAAACAAAAATTAATGCATTTTTATTGCAGAGTTTATCCGATCTACAAAGACAAATGCAGCATGAACTTGAAAATCAGAAACATGGTCATATCAGTGGCCACACTGAGAGGAGCACCTTGAAAAAGGTTCACCCCAGAGGTAAAGGACAAGTGTCGGATGATCCTCTGAGGAGGAAGCTGGCGATTCAGAGGGCTCTTCTAGTAGCAGAACCAGTTCCTATCCCATAAGAAAATAGAAGAAGCAAAAGTCTTCCAAAGGTCAAAAATTCGAAGAATTCAGAAAGGCCAAACCACCCTCCTTCAACGGTGAAATAAAGAAGGGAGAGGAAGCAGAGGCCTGGCTGCTTGGACTAAAGAAGTATTTCAGAGTCCATGACTTTTCAGAAAATATGAAGGCCCGAGTGGCCACCTTCAACTTGAACGGAAAGGCTTCCATTTGGTGGGAAGACCTTAAGAATGTGAAAGGGGTTCGCGAAGAGGACCTGTCTTGGAAACAATTTGAGAAGTACTTCCGGAAGAAGTATCTGTCGAAAAAATATTTTGACGAAAAGACTAAAGAGTTTTATGAACTCAAACTGGGACAACTTACTATAGAATAATATGTTAACAGATTCCTCAACTTGTTGAGGTATGTACCTTATATAAAAGCAGAAAAGGCAAAGGTGCAATGCTTCATCAGTGGGCTACCCAAGGAATATCAGAACAAAATTGAATTTGATGAGCCAAAGACCCTAGAAGGCACTATTCGAAAGGCAACCTATTGTCATGAACAGTTTGGGCA
This sequence comes from Picea mariana, assembly GCA_032191745.1. Lineage (NCBI taxonomy): Eukaryota > Viridiplantae > Streptophyta > Pinopsida > Pinales > Pinaceae > Picea > Picea mariana. The sequence goes on along the minus strand of JASDQU010010392.1, from coordinate 130,738 downwards.
TCGAGCATAACCTCGTGAAGGATGGAAACTGAAGAATAGTTCAAGGTTTCAGAAAAAGGGGATCAAATCCCCAGGATTTAAGAACTACAAGAAGAACCCAAGAATGAACTTTCCAGCCCAGAGTGTACACTAGCAGAACTTTCCCTCATCGGGCGAAAATAAAACTTCTAGACCTATACCAGTGAAGGTGGATAACACCAAGAGAGAACCTCTGAAATGTTGGGGTTGCAGAGAGGAAAATCTCTCGAGAGACTATCCACACCGACAACAGAATAGTCAGAGGATTTATAACATCCAGGAAACTACTACCGTCAATGATGTGGCCAGGAGTGTGCCACAAATTTATGCAGCCTTGGATAATAACCAAGCTGACCATCAAGCTTCAGTAGTGGAAATAGAAGGTATGATTTTCAACCATCTAGTGTCTGTTTTGATTGACCTGGGTTCAAATTTGAGTTATATAGCCCCTAAAGCTGTTGATAAGTGTAAGCTACAACCACAAAAACATACCAAGCCATGGTTGGTACAGTTAGCCACTGGCACCAAAAGGAAGATAGCAGAGGTTATACGAGCCTGCCAATTAATGTTGGGTGAATTCCCCACCCAAGAAACCCTTAACATATTACCCCTAGGATCATATGATCTGTTGATCGGTATGGACTGGCTAGCCGCCCATAAAGCCAGACTGGACTGTTACCATAAAACCTTAGAGTGTGTAAGTAAAGAAGGGAGAAGAATAACCCTTCAAGGGATCCGAAAACATGTCTCGATGAGACAAATATTAGCCTTGCAAATGAGAAAGTATTTCCGAAAGGGATGTCCCCTATATGAAATACAAGTGTTGAAAAGAATCGAAGGTGATAAACCAAGCCCTAACGATCACCCTATCCTGAGAGAATACAAAGATGTGTTTATGGAAGAGGTATCGGGTCTACCTTCGAGGAGGGACATAGAATTCTCGATGGAACTTGCACCAGGAGTGGTGTCGGTGTCTAGGACACCCTATCAGATAAGCACACCTGAGTTAGTTGAACTCAAATTGCAATTAAAAGAAATGATGGATAAAGGCTATATTCAACCCAACGTGTCTCCATGGGGAGCACCAGTCCTGTTTGTGAAAAAGAAGGATGACACCCTTAGATTGTGTATAGATTATAGACAACTCAATAAGGTAACCATAAAGAACAAGTACCCTTTGCCCAGGATTGATGATCTGTTTGATCAATTGGGAGGAGCGTCTATTTTCTTAAAGATCGACTTGAGGTTGGGATACCATCAAGTCCGAATCGAGGATGAAGACATCCATAAAAATGCCTTATGGAAACGGTATGGTCACTATGAGTTTGTGGTAGTGCCATTTGGGTTAACCAATGCCCCTGCCACTTTTATGTGCTTGATGAACAATGTACTCAGTAAATTTCTAGATAAATTTGTGCTAGTTTTTATTGATGACATATTAATCTACTCTAAGAATAGAGAAGAGCATGAAGAACATCTTAGACTTGTGTTACAAGTGCTAAGAGAACATCAGCTCTATGCCAAATTCAGCAAATGTGATTTCTTCCAAGAGGAAATACATTACTTAGGCCATGTTCTCTCCGAAGAAGGAGTAGCGGTAGACCCTGACAAAATCAGGTCTATCATGGAATGGCCTACCCCGAAGGATGTTTCTGATATCAGATCCTTTATGGGATTAGCAGGATACTATAGGAGATTTATAAAATGATTCTCCAAGATTGGTTGTCCAATCACTGCCCTCCAGAAGAAGGGGACAAAATTCTTGTCGACACAGAAATGTGAAGAAAGATTTCAAACCCTGAAACATCTACTAACCCATGCACCCCTACTAAAGATCGTCGATCCAGAAGATGACTTCCTCGTGTGCACAGATGCCTATAAGGAAGGGCTCAGAGGAGTCCTTATGCAGGAAGGAAGTGTGATCTGCTATTTATCCCAAAAATTGAATGAGCATGAAGTCAACTATGTGACCTATGATCTAGAACTGGCTGCCATAGTGCATGCCTTGAAAATGTGGAGGCATTACCTCCTGGGAAGAAAATTTGTACTTATGACAGATCACTGTGGATTGCGATACCTATTTGATCAACCAAAGCTCAATGCTAGACAAGCTAGGTGGATGGCCCTCCTTAGCGAGTTTTATTTCGAAATCAAACACATTAAAGGAAAAGAAAATAGGGTGGCCGATGCCCTTAGTAGAAGTATGAAAACAATTCACCTGGCAGCGGTAAGCACCTATGAGACAAAAGTCAAGGAAAGAATCAGAAACACACAAGAAACAGATCCCTTCATCCAGACCGTGGCCATGTAACTACAACAAGAACCCACTGGAGTAAAATATGAAGGCTACCAGATGACCGAAGGAGGTTTGCTCACTTACAAAAATAGACTATATATTCCAAATTGTGACAACTTGAAGAAGTTCATACTGGATGAACTCCATAAAAGACCCTATTCCGGTCATCCAGGATACTAGAAAATGATCACTACCACTAGGAGACAATTTTATTGTCCTGGAATGAAGAAAGACATAGCCGAGTACTTAGCCAAATGCATAGAGTGATAGCAGGTTAAAGCAGAACATCGACACCCAGCAGGATTATTACAACCTTTACCAATCCCAGAATGGAAATGGGAAACCATCTCCATGGATTTCATCACTGGATTACCAACTTCAACCAAATAGAATGATGCCATTATGATAGTGGTGGATAAATTGAGCAAGTCTGCTCATTTCATCCCTATCAAATCAACCTGCAAAGCAATCGATATTGCCCAGGTGTTCATGAAGGAGATATTCAGACTGCATGGTATGCCGAAAGAGATCGTGTCTGACAGAGACACGAAATTTACCTCTAACTTTTGGAAATCATTGATGGTTGGTTTAGAGACCAAATTGTTGTTTAGCACCACCTACCACCCTCAAANTAATGCATCAACCCAAGAAGTGGGAAGACTACCTGCCACTGGTAGAATTCGCCTACAACAACGGCTACCAAGCATCCTTAAAGATGAGTCCCTTCGAAGTCCTCTATGGTAGATCGTGTAATACTCTAATCAGTTGGAGTAATCTCGTAAACAGGATTTCTTTTGGACCCGACATGTTGAAAGAAATGGAACAGAAGGTGACTCAGATAAAAAAAAACTTGAAGGTCGCTCAAAACCGACAGAAAAGTTATGCCGACCAAAAGAGGACTCCAAGAGAGTTCAAAGTGGGAGATCATGTATATCTCAGAGTTAGGCCCAAGAAGAGTTCCCTGAAAATGGGAGTTTGTGCCAAGTTGGCACCTCGGTATTGTGGACCCTTTGATGTTCTAAATAGAGTGGGACCTGTAGCCTATAGGCTAGCACTTCCTCCCACAGTAAAAGCACATAATGTTTTCCATGTTTCATTATTGAAGAAATATGTACATGATGCTAACCATATAATTGACTGGTCTATGATCCAGGTGGAACCGGAGGGAGAATTTCTACTATAACCCCAATGCATACTGGACAAAAAGGAAACCCTGCTCTGGAACCGAACCATTGCACAGGTCAAGGTGCAGTGGAAACATTTTGGCCCAGATGAGGCTACATGGGAAATGGAGGATGCCATGAAACAGGCATATCTGATTTTTTTTACCTCTGTACATGCATTTCATGTTAATATATAAGAACAGTCAGGACGTTGTTCCTTTAAGGGGGAGGGAATTGTAACACCCTGTTTCCCCCAGTTTGTAAAAATAACTGGACTGGCCAAGAAATGTGGCAAACTCAGAAATGTGAATGTGTGATGTGAATGGACCTTGTGGAAAAGGTTGATGAATGTGAATAATATTATGAATATATATATATTGCAGGACTGCTGAGAAGGGATATGCTGAAAAAGAGACCACGATGGTTGGAGAAAGGCGGTGGAAGGCACCTAGAATGGTGGCGTTAACTTCCACCAAAAACAATACCATATTTGGAATTCACTGGCCCGGAGAACCAAGAGCGGCTCGTTGGCCCCAAATTAAATGTCTCACAAGCTGGTAGGTAGATGGCTCCTCGGAAATTAATGAGGGATGGGGGGGTGAACCACCCATCTGTAGAGCCACCAGGCTTGACCATTTCAAGGGAAATCGTACCACACGCAACCTCACAAGAGGATAAGGTATGAGGGAGAAGCGATTGGGGGCAGAAGTGAGGGGAGGAAGAGAACTCCGGAGATATGCAGAGTGAGTGATAGTAGAGAAGGGGGAGAGTAACCCTCGTTCTCAGTCACTGGAAAACTGAGACACAGTTTCGCAGCATCGTGGTCTCAGCTCGGGGGTGGCTAGTGGTAAATCCTATCGAAATCGCTGAGCCTACGGTTGGGTGGAAACGAGCACCCCTCTCAGCAATTGTACTTACTTCTGGTGTTATTGTTGATAAGTGTTTTACATCTTGCACCTTGAAATTCATATGCTGACATATATGCTCATAAACTATGAAATTGTGAATGATTATAGTATAAGACTATCTATGCAGTGTTTTGATAAGAAATGGTAGATGTATGCTTGTAACAGAAAAACCATGCATGGCTTATGTTGATAGAAAAATTTATTTATGCATAACTTGAACCAAGTTAGTCTTCCAGTCCGTTCTCAGGAATTTGTTTCCCCTTATCTGTCTCCAGGAATGCCCTGGAATAGATCTCTCCACAAAGATACCCTTCTTGGAAAAGTTTACCAAGAACCTGGAAAAAGGACTTGAATGCACAAGTCTTAGCAACCCTGTATGAGGAAGAATGATCCTCTTGAAATCCCGAAGTAGCAGCGTAGGGATAAGTATCGATCGATGGACGAGATCTTGTCGGAAGATCTGCGGTCATTCATGACTGTTAGATTGGAGGATGAAACAAGGGCGTTACATGCCTTACCCCTTTCCTTTTATCTTCGTGAGTAGCGAAGAAATTGGGACTGTAGATCCCCAAGGTCTGTGGGAGTATCTGGACCATTGGTTTTTCCACGTCCAGAGAGCAGTGGGAGAGTGCACGGCGTAGGACAGGTCTGAGCCATCAGATCTTAGCTAGAAAACCCGATAGCCATTGGATATTCTAGGAGATGCATGAGGGTTAAGCCCTAGTGAACAGGGGCGAAAGTCCCGAAGGAGGAGTCGGTACACGGTGTGGGACAGATCTGAGTCATCAGATCTTAGCTAGAAAACCCAACAACCATTGGATCTACGAGAAGATGCATGAGGGTTAAGCCCTCGTGAACAGGGGCGAAAGTCCCGAAGGAGGAGTCGGTACATGGCGTGGGATAGATCTGAGTCGTCAGATCTTAGCTAGAAAACCCGACAGTCGTTGGATCTGCTAGGAGATGCATGAGCGTTAAGCCCTCGTGAACAAGGGAAAAAGTCCCGAGAGAGGAGTCGGTATCGAAGATTTAGAGTTCGGGATTCCGGGAGTCCTGATGACAAAAGATCGGGACACTCCATGGTGAAAGTCCCGATATAGATCTAGACCGTCCATCCGTGAAGGACATGTGGCAGAGATCGAGAGTCCATAGGTATTTCAGATATCAAGGATTCGAGTTGACAAAGGATTTGTGTCACTGGGAGTCACGAAATCCTGATTACCGAAACCCCGAATCGGTTTAAGTGTGAATAAGTTTGAGAAAGGAGATATTTAATCATGACCATTGATCATTCCAAAAAGATCATAACGATTGATCATGGTTGAAGGTTGTAGCCATCTATCGGAGGGACACATGGCTGTCGATCAACATTTCGGTGTTTCGGCACCCGGGAAACCAAAGGGCAAGAACCCTTGTCTTCGCGAGTCGTGAAATCCTGACCACTGAAACCCCGAAGTGGCGAGAGGTGTGAATGAGGTTAAGGAAAGCCGAGATTTGATCATGACCGTTGATCATCACGAAAATATCATGACCATTGATCTTGGATGAAGGTCACTACCGTCCATCGGAGGGACACGTGGCTGTCAGTCGACGTTTTGGCATCCAGAAAACTAGAGGGCTAGAAAACCTTGCCCCCGTGATTCGCGAAATCCCAATGCCCGAAATCTCGATACGCGCTATAGTGGAGAGGAGAAGTACCAAAAGAATTTGGACCATCCATCAGAGGAGATGTGTGGTGAGCAGTCAGATTTTGGGAAAAGTCCTGAAATCCCGTGAACCGTTGGATGACACTCTTAAGAGTCGTCGACCTCTTACACGAATTCCCATAATGGAATTCGGAGATTTGAATGACAAAGAGTCTTGGAGTCGTTGCATCTTGAACTGCCGAATATCGAAACCCCGGAAGAATCCATACCATTGAATCAGGGGAGGCTTACGGCCATCGATCTCCCTTTGAAGGGAAACTTTCCATTCACTAGCCCTGTTAGGGTTCGGCGTTTCATCGTTTCGAGCTTCGGGGTTTGCAGAGTCGAAAGACTTGACATTCTGGTACCACCGAGTTGCGAAGTGCAGAGAGACACCATACTGGTTCAGCCCGTAGTCATGACCCACAACCACATGGAGGTGAACATATGAAGAACTAGCTGACGCTAGGCCCCCTGTGAGTAATTTGAGGATTTTGATCCTCGAGAAATCGACGAAAATTTTGATTTTCGTAGTGGGTGTGTTATAGCTAACCCACTTATAACCACTTGTCCACTTAGTAATTTCTCCATTAATTTTATTATTTAAATAATTTATTTTTTATCCACTTTGAATTATAGTACACTCATCACTTCACTTTATTAATACCTTCCAACCATCCTAAACCACTTTCCTTATTTTAGGGATAACCCACTTCTAACCACTTGTCCACTTAGTAATTTCTCCATGAACTTTATTATTTAAATAATTTATTTTGTATCTTCTTTGAATTATAGTACACTCATCAATTCACTTTATTATTTAAATAATTTCTTCTTTGCAACCACTTTGACTACTTTGACCTTTTAAGGCTTCTAGATGATTCATGAGGGTTCTTCAACTTCACATGGCCATAACTCTCTGACTGTGAGGAGTTATGTGATGTTCCACATACCACCAGAAATGGAATGAGATATACTATCCATCTAGAATAGTATTATCTTCAAATATATCAAAACTCATACCATTATACATCAAACAAACTTACATCCATTACCCAAACCTTTGTGCTACTGGAATTCGCTACCAGATTTTCTTCAAAGGTTGACATCAATGACAACCAACCCAATTAATAAAAAATCTCTTCCTTTGGCATTGATGGCAACACTCTGATGCAATACTAAATTCATATCACTCATGCTCCCCCTATGACCATCGCTCCCCCTGGAACCATGCCTTTGTGCTTTTTCTCTAAGACTGCATCTGATAAATGTCTCCTCCTTTTTCATTAATGAAAAATGTATATTTCCATCTTGGGATGCTCCCCCTAACTGAACTGTCTGTGGGGGTACTCCCCCTGACTAAAATCTTCCTGAAACTGATCTCCCAACCTGAATTGTCCTCTTTATGGTTCTTCCTCATGTAAATCTAAGACATATAAGATAAGCATTCAAAAGCATTCATTTTGGAGTAGAAATTACTTCGAGTCTTTGGCGAAGATACTCAAAGGATTCTCTTGGAAGCGGTTTTGTAAAGATGTATACCACTTGTTCTTTTGTTATTCAACTCTGATGTTATTTTCTGCAACTTGTTCCCATAGAAAGTGATACTTGATTGGAATGTTCTTCGTCTTGGACTGCATCACCGGTTTCTTTGAGATACTTATGGCACTTGTATTATCATAATAGATTGGAATGGGATCATCATACTCAAACTGTATATCTGTCAGAGTTTGTTTCATCCATAGGACCCGTGTAGAACATCCTATTGATGCAATATACTTTGAATCAGCTGTAGATAAAGATATTGATGATTGTTTTTTTCTTAGCCAATATACTAAACACTCACCCAAGTAGAACGTTGCTCCACTGGAGCTTCGTCAGTTATTAATGCAACCTGCCCAATCTGCATTTGTGTAGGAAATAAGTGATAAATCCTTTCTTTTTGGATACCATAATCCAAACTATTATGTTCCTTTGAGATATCTGAAAATCCTCTTCATTGCTAAGACATGTGATTCCTTTGATGATGATTGAAATCGTGACACATGTCCAACTACCTGCATTACATCTGGTCTAGATGCTGTCACATATAATAAGTTACCAATCATTGAACTGTATTACTCTGGTCTATAGACTTTGAATCCTCATTTTTGTTGAACTTGCAACTGGTTTTTATAGGAGTGGTAACTGGTTTGCAATCTTCCATTCCAAACCACTTTAGCCTTTCTCTGATATACTTAGTTTGAGAAATAAAAATTCCTTGGTTTCTTTGATGTATCTGAAGACCCAGAAAGAAGGATAGTTCTCCAAGTAATGACATTTCAAATTCATTTTTCATATCCTTTGCAAATTTATGGCTTAAACTTTATGTAGATGTTGTTGTCTACACTTCCTTTTCTGAACCCTGCCTGCTCTAGATATTTATCCAGTCAAGAGTACCATGATCTAGGAGCCTGTTTTAGACCATACAAGGCCTTCTTCAATTTGCACACGTAATCTGCGTTCTCTGACAACTGAAATCCTTATGGTTGTTCGATGTAGACTTCTTCTTCATCTTATGCTTCTTCTTCGTAAAGTTCTTCCATTGATTCATTTTATTCTTCTTTTAATTATTGTCCACTTGTTTCATCAATTGTTACATTGATGCTTTCCAAAACTTTGTTCAACCTCATATTGTAAAACTTGTATGCTTTCGTACTTGAGTAACCAACAAGTACTCCTTTGTCCACACGAGAGTCAAACTTTCCCATTCTGTCATATTCTCTTTTGATGTAACATTTTCTTCCAAATACTTTGAAGTGATTCACATTTGTTAGTCTTTATTTCTATAGCTAGTAGGGAGTCTTTTCATTGTTGTTTATGAGCATTACTCTATTTTGAATGTGAACTTTGTTGATACTGAGAGAGGGGTGAATCAGTATCAAGTACAATTTAAAACCTTTTTCAACCTATACTTAAACCATTCAACTATATCCAATGAGAAATGAACAATAGTATAAGAGTTACACCAATACACCACAATACACCATGCGCAATATATGAGAAATAATCAATAGTTATTGTTTAAGGGAAGTAATGACTTCCAAAGGTAGCTACAACTTCCAAATGTAAAGGGAGGGATAAACCTCCAAGAGGAAGATACAATCCTCCAATATTAAGAGAGATTTGAACTCTCAATCCTTGCCCCTTCCTTTCACCCAAGAATATATGAGAGATAATAAAACTTTACATTAAATTATCACCATCAACCAATCATCAGATAGAACTTGATAATGCTTCCCAAGACTTCTTCAATTTCTGCAATTCTTCAATTCTTGGAGTACTCTGATACTGTAGATAATATTACTCAATGTATTCTCTGAAACTCCTCCAATTTTCACTCCTTGAATCTGTTGGATTACTGAGAGCGGGGGTGAATCAGTAATAGCGTAATTATAATCTTTTTTCTTCAAATTTTGTATCAATGTAGAATTATTATCCAACACTGAGTAGTAAGAAATAAACAATCACACATATACACAGTACACTAGTATTTTATGTGGAAACCCAAATCGAGAGAAAACAACGGAATGTTTTTTCTTATATGTCTTGAAGAATTACATTCATTGGAAGCACCAACTTCCTTTGTTTTCTAGCTGCAACTGGAAGGAGGCTCCAACCCCCTAGTTTCTCAGGCTACAACCTGAGGGAGGCTCCAACTCCCCAATTCTATGGCTACAACCAGAAGGAGGATACAACCCCCAATGTTCTCTGACTAAAACCGGAAGGTGGCTACAACCACCTGTCCTTTCCCCGGCCTGCCACCCTGAAGTAGAAGTAGAATGATGGAACCACTATCACACTATCACTGTGAGATATACCGTTGTAAACCTGTAATCAACATGTACCATAAACATGTGCATCCAACCATGTACCAAGTATGTACCAATCATGTGTCAACTACTCATCAACTATGACTCATCAATATGTACCAACATCATCAACTATACACCTCATGTATGTGCCAACTCATCAACTACTTGTCTCAACCATGTACTCAACATGTACCTCAACCAAA
>JASDQU010010392.1:102487-115927 GCA_032191745.1 Picea mariana | reverse complement strand
GAAAATAGGTTGCAATATCTTCCTTTTCATTCATCTTCAAATTTTCAAATTTTGCTCTATGTCGTTGAAGCTTGACCTGCTCAACTTTTGGATCACCTTCGTAGATACTCTTGAGTTTGTCCCATACCTCTTTTGTAGTTATGAAACCCATCACTTTTCTAGCAATGGTTGGTGCCAATGCTGCTAGAATAACATGTCTGGATTTTGAATTACAAATCATAAGCTTCTTCTCATTTGGATCGGTTGGAGCATTATTTGGGATTACATATCCATTTACAACTAAGTACCAAATGTCTACTCCCAAATCCACTAGGTAAGTTTTCACTCTATCACTCTAGTATGCATAATTTCTTCCATCAAATTTTTGAATCCCATTTGAAATGTGCTCATGGTCATCCATCTCTACTCAGGATTTTCCTTCCAGTGGTTAAACTGTTCTAAAGGCAACCTGATCTGATACCAATTGTTGATACTGAGAGGGGGGTGAATTAGTATCAGATACAATTTACAAAAAATTTCAACTTATACTTAAACCATTCAATTATATCCAATGAGCAATGAACAATAGTACCAATACACCACAATACACCATGCACAATATATGAGAAATAATCAATAGTTATTGTTCAAGGGAAGTAATGACTTCCAAAGGTAGCTACAGCTTCCAAATGTAAAGGGAGGGATAAACCTCCAAGAGGAAGATACAATCCTCCAATATCAAGAGAGAGTTGAATTCTCCATCCTTTCCCCTTCCTTCCAGCCAAGAATATATGAGAGATAATAAAACTTTACATTAAATCATGACCATCAACCAACCATCACATAGAACTTGATAATGCTTCCTGAGACTTATTCAATTTTTGAAATTCTTCAATTCTTGGAATACTTTGATCCTATAGATAATATTACTCAATGTATTCTCTGAAACTTCTCCAAGTTTCACTCCTTGAATCCTCCCCAAAAAGAATTTAAAGAAAGAATGGTAGACTTTATTCAATTCTAGTTTATTCAGGAGAGCGAACTTGTACATAATGCCCCACACTCAATATTTAACATCAGATTCTGAAACTCGCACAAAAGAAACTACAGTCCATAATATTTCCAATGAAATTTGTCCCACTGAACTTGGATTTTCTATGAAGAAGTTATGACTATTTTACCCGGAACACCTGTTTATTGACTAGCTTCAGGACTGGTCAAAAACCCTATCTTCCACAGAGTGTATCTCCATAATTATAGCAAATAAAGAGATGAAAATTTTACCATAGGTACCTTGATATGCCTTATCACTACCATAGAAATTTTGACCATCTCAATCGTTCTAGAAAAAAAATTTATAGTGAAAATGGTAAGATGACCTTAAAATAACATACCTTAGAACACATCACCAAAAGACTTCATCCTCCTTGAAATCCGGCCTTCTTTACTTCTGATTTCCTCTAAAATTCGACTTGTGTGTATAATGAATGTATAATGATATGTATTTATACCATTTATGACACTTCCTTTTAACATTAGGGCCAACCCGACATTTTCTTATTTTGTAATTATTTTCTTTAATTATCTTCAGGGCCTACATGTACTTCCTTCCTAAATTCACTTTGTCGTCTTCAAAAATTCATTTCTCCTCAACCATGAGGATCCACGTGACATGCCACATACCACTGGAAACAAAATGATGTATACTATCCATCCATGGGTGTTTTATTTTCATGTCCAAATACCTTCATCAATATTGTGGTCCAAAAACAATGACTAGGGTTGACATCAATGACAACAACCAATCTTCCAACAGAGGTCTAGCCAAACATTTTGTCCATGAAAAAACATTTGCCCAGTTGAACAATTCATACTATTGTCTAGGTATGAGGGAAGAGGTGAAGAAGTTTGTGAACATATGTAAGATTTTCCAGTATGCAAAGGGAAACAAATAGAACACTGGATTGTATCAACCATTGCCTATTCAAAAGAGGCCTTGGTATGCAATAAGCATTGATTTCGTGTTTGGATTTCCAAAAACGCAAAGAGGAATTGATTCCATATTTGTGGTAATTGATAGATTTTCAAATATGGCACACTTTATCCCATGCCAAAAGACCAGTGATGCAATGCACGTTGCTAACTTGTTTTTCAAGGAAGTTGTGAGACTTCATGGATTGCCCAGGAGTATTGTTTCAGACAGAGATACCAATTTTGTTGGTCATTTCTAGAGAACATTGTGGAAGAAACCAGGAACAAAACTATCCTTTAGTTCTGCATATCACCCTCAAATGGATGGATATACTGAAGTGGTGAATCATAGTTTAGGAGATTTGCTGAGAAGTTTGGTCACTGAACATCATAGTCAGTGGGATCACATTCTAGCACAAGCAGAGTTTGCATACAATGACTCAGTAAACAAAAGTACCAGAAAGAGACCATTTCAAATAGTATATGGAATGAAGCCAAGGGGAGTATCATAGTTAACATATTTGGAGTAGAGTGAATTCAAAAGCGTTGGAGCCAAAGAATTCACTGCAGAAATGCAGGAGCTTCACAATTAGATCAAAGAGAAGTTGCATAGGAGAAGCAACGAATATAAACGCAGAGCTGATCAACATAGGAGGAAACATCAATTTGAAGTTGGAGATCAAGTTCTAGCACATCTTAGGAAGGAAAGGTTCTCAAGGGGAACATATAACAAACTAAAGCTGAACCATGTAAAATCCTAAGAAAATTTGATGAGAACGCTTATGAGATAGAGCTTCCATAAGATGTGGGTAGATTTCCCATATTCAACATTTCAGACTTGTATCCTTATAGAGAAGATGAAACCAGGGGATCATAAGACCAGAAGGAGATCCAATGGAAATAAAATATGTCTGTAGCAAAGAAGTCACCGATGGAGAAGATCGTAGATCGACATATTGGTAAGAAGACCAGGAGAAAAACATATTTTAAGTATTTGGTAAAGTGGAAAGGACACCCAAAGGAATATTCTAGCTGGGTAAATGAAGTGGATATCCATAAGCATGGAAGGTCAGTGCAGTATCTCATGGACATGACTCCATGAATTGTTATAGCCAGAGGAGTATGATGCAGGAGCATCACCAGCAAAGCACGAGTGGATGATAGTTAAGCGCCCTAGCGCACATTTTTAAGTGAATTTTGAATTTTAAAGTGGTGTATCATATAAATCTTTTGAAAGGATTGTAATTAAAGAATATCTTAAATGTTTGGAGTTGAACCATCACATGAGGTCATTGGAGGATGTATTTTCTTTTAATGAAGCTGCGTGCAGTACAGATTCAATGTGTTTGAGCTTATTTGTCTATCACAAATATTTATTGTAATAAATCCTACATATTTGAATGATTTTATTTCGATAGGATAGCTCTAGAGTAGTTGGAGGGAAAGGCTTGAAGAGCTCCTCTTGTACAAAGCTTTGTATTATTGCCCAAAAGAGGTTGTTGAAGTTATTATTGTAGTTGTTGTAGTTGTATATGCTGTATAAGTTGTTGAAGATTATCAGAGTGTATGAACACATGTATATTTTTAGTTGAATGAATATAATAGAGAAGAACTGTTCCAAATGTCTGTTGTTGCAGTTACTGTGTCTATCTGAATGAATGAATGGTAGGATTTTTGTTTATTTGAAATTATCTGTTATTCACTCATTATTTTGTTTATGAATGCATTTACATGGTTGAATGTATGAATCTATGAAGATTTAGATAAGTTTCAAGTATTTCTCTTCTACAAGCAAGTGTAAGTGTGCATAGTGTCCGTAAGGAGTGTGTTGACAGAGTCTGTTTCGACTCATAAGCTTAGAAGAGATAGCGTAAAACTTATGTCTGCAAAGAGTGCATAGCATCCGCAAGGTGTGCATGGTAGTGTTCATAGTGACTTAGAAAGTTTAGCAGAGATACTTTGAGAGTGTGTGTAGGAGGAACCTTGCTCAATTCATATTGTTCAGGAGGAACCAATTGAGCCTTTGAGAACTATTGCAAGGAGTGCATAGTTTCCTTCAAGAGATTAAGCTAAAGGAGGTTGGTCGCAAGGTGTGTGCATAATTGATACTTAGCTGGGTATCAAAGGATTCATTCTGAATAAGTTCAGAGTGTTGGGGAGAAGGAAGTCCAAGAGAGTTAACTTGGAGCTTTGCATGCAGAGAGTGCATATTTTCCACAAGGAGTGCACAACAGAGTCTTCTGACTCAGAATTTCAAGAGTATCGAAAGTGATCCACAAAGAAGCTAAGTTGTGGAGGAGAACCTATTGTAAGGCATGCACAGGCTCAAATTTGACTAAGTTTTGAAGAGAGTGATCTAAGGAGGCAAAGGTTCGATAGAGAATAAGATCAGGTGGGAGAGGGACAAGAAATATTCAAAGGGAGGATCCCTTTAAGGTTTCTCAGAATCAATGAGAAAGATCTATCCAAGAGGGATCGGGATCATTCCAGAAGGTCACATCTAGGAAAGCTGCATGGAGGTTAGTCTTGAATAATTTCATCACTTCGTAGTTTGAAGTGTTTAAAGTTTTTGAGAAAAGGGATCTTCGAAGTACCGAAGTGATCCTAGTCATTGGCTATGAGGAGGAAACGTGGCAGTGGATTAGAAAATTTGGGAGATAGAGGTCCGAAGAAGTTGTGTGTGGAGTGTTGAGGAAAATATATGAAATGATCTTACTAAAGCATTTTCAGATCTTTCTTGGCTAAAACAACATAGACGAGAATATCACCCTAGATTTATAGCCATCAAAATTGATATCCTAATTCACAAGTATTGTTTACAAGTGCTTAGGTTGTTTTTTATAATTAAAAGCTTGCTGAAAAAATCATTTTTTATGTAATTTTCTGAACATATCAGATGTTGAAATAAATATAGAGACAGAAGTAAAAACTACAAGTCAATAATCAGAACAGATGAGACATAAAGCAATCCTTTATTTCATTTCAATTCATCCAATAATCATTCTCTTTACAAAATTCCCTGAGGAAGTTTTGGACCAAAGTCAAACTTAGATGTCCCCGATGAAACATACAAAAGGACTTTAGACAGAAAATAAAAAAACTGAACTTGGAAAGATGTATTAGCTTTCCATAGATTGCTTCCCGCTAGACTTTGCACAATAGCCTTTGTTAGTAATGAAAACTAATTCACAAACAGACAAGTCTACACAGACTATCAAATATAGATCAACACCTCTGAAAAACAATTTTCTAAATGATGTAATTCAGCCCTGAATCTTACTATCTACAATAGGACCCTTCTGTCATAAAAACGAATTAGGCTTCTAATGAATTAAGGAATGAGTGAAAACTGAACTATCTCAATAAAAACTCAAGAGCATACCTTAGTATGCTTCTCCTTTTATCCTCCTATTGTTCCTCCCTTTCCTTTCACCTTTAAGCAAGTTAGAATTGGTTGAAGTAGTCGAACTACTTCATTAGTTAATTTACTAAAACTCAACCAACTTTTAGTTAGGGGGAAAAGTAGTAAATCATAATAAGGGTTCTTCAATAAATAAAAACTAGTAGGTGGGACCCCTTGTGACTCCCTTTAGCTTTTAACAATCATAACACAACTAGTCAATTAAACAAAACATCCATCCTTATGACTCCCATCATCACATCCATATTTGACAATTTATCTCAATAATAATTGAAATTATTTCCAAAATATATTACCCATATATCCAAAAAAAATGTGTTGTCCAAAATTCCATAAGTCAACTGTTATCATCAATTTATAAATAAAAAAAAACTTAAAATCCATATTTTCCACTCTGAGATGCAATCCTTCCCTTGTTGTTGTTGTCACCTTTTGATCTCTCTAAAAAGTGTATGGAAAATCCTGGCCTTCTAGGGCCCCTATTCCAATTACCTCTTCCTCGGTTACCTCTGCCATGGCTACCTTAGTTGGAAAAGCTCATTCTTATATGCATAATTGATTAGAAAATAGTCTCTTTAACAACCATACATGAAAACTCCTTTTAAAATATGAAATAAATTTTGGCTCAGCAACATATCAGACTCATGCAATCCAATCCATACAAATTTTCTAATCGTTGTCAATGAGCAGGGGGTGAACAAAGGTTTTAGGATATGTGAGGGGTTGTATTGAGCGAAAAATATTAAAATGAGGGGGAAAAGATCATAGTTACTTCTCATAGACAACAAACAAACAACTGTAATGTAAACTAAAGAACATATCACTGTAATCCATCCAAGAAACTATGATTTCAAACTATTACAATACAAAGTTCCTCTTAACTATAATTAAAATTTAGGAACAAGGAGTGTATAATGAATATGGGAAGGCGAGAGGATTGTAATTAGCGAAAAGTGAAATAATGGTAGGGAAAAAGAGCGAATACTGTTCATAAAATCAATTAAGTAATCCATCAAATAATTCTATATTTAATGCAAATAGTCCAATAATAACCAAATAGTTATTGCGATCAATCAAAAAATCACTGTGTACAATTTAATCATTATTGTGTGTTAATTTGCTCACTGTTCACATTTAAATCCTTAACACTTTTAATGAATCATAGTGTTATCATACTCAAAACAATATGCCTTTCAACAACCTGTATAAGAATTTTGTTTCCACTCACTTCTTCTTTTAAACATTTAAACAATCCCAATGAACATGCAGTCATTTGTATTGACTCTGTTCAGCATCCAAACCATCAACCATTTTCCACAAATTGATTCTTCAAATCAAACACAGACAGAAGTTCTTTTAAAATCGTGCATGATTCTGTTACTCTAATCAATTTAACAATTAAACTGCAATGAGACCATATTGTTATAGAACCCGTGCCCATATGATGGTGTAATCAAATGATATGATGCATGATATCCATAAACACACACAACAAACAACCAAGTCACAACTATCAATCTTTTCAGTTGCAATGATCCCGATCGAACAATTTAAACACACAGTAACAACAATCATCATTTCAACTTATACCATGTTGTAGGAAACCCACATAGACCAACGCATAATGCAAGAAGCATCGCTATGACTTAATCAAACCATAAAATAATGTTGGGTTAACAATCCAATTGCTATAACACTGGAGACAACGACTGTGTATCCATTTCTCAAATCAACCAATTAAACATGTCGAGCTATCAATTCAACTGTCATCATAAATAATGCAACGACTATCTACCAATAATAAAAACCACTAGAAATTCTATTAACAGAGACAAACCAATAATCACCATTGTCGAGGCTACTCTTCCAACTCATAACAATCAACAATATACCCGACTGTCTCATTATCAAAATGAGCTTTGAGTAATCAAGGGTTCTCTCTGTGGAATCAACACAGCGATACAGGAGTCGACCATCCACAGCAAGTGAGAACCCTTTGAGACAACACAGTGGACACACATGCCACATAACCAATAACTTGCAAGATAGGGTCACAACTCACCAATTAGGAGAGATTACGAACAAAGGAGCAAAGGCTTCTTACTGGCATGTAATAACACTGAGAACATGCAGGCCATAACCCTCGTGGTTTTCCCCAATCAACCCGAATAATGTTGATATAAAACAGGGCCATGAAATAGAAACCAACCCTAAAGCAATCCCCTTGGAAAAATAACCATCATAACCAATTGCACAGACACCAATAACATAAACGAGCCCACGACTAGGTGAAACGATATGCAGTGAAACAAGGTGGTTCAAAATCAAACCCAACAACCCCATAATAAAAAATACAACTGGGTATGGTGACAAGGATTGTGTGGAGACAACCAGCAATTCCGGTCCAAATGAACCCTCCAACAAAAACCCATAAGACAATAGAGAGCCTTCATGGCTTCCACCACATAGAATAGTAAATGAAATCGTGACCTCGACCACCCAGTTTTCCATTTGCAACAAATACCAAACAAACAACCATTCCAGAGAAACAAAAAAGTTCACACAGTTTCCAGCCTTAAGAAAAACACAGACCAATACATCATCGAGCCAACATCTATTTCACAAACAGAGCGAGTTCATGGATGGTGAAAAAAACATACCTGTAACTAAATAGCGTTAAAAATGTGAGCTTGGTCGAGCAGTTCTTCTCTCGCTTGAAAATTGGAGCTTAACCACAACGAACAACAATTGAACAATAGCCAAGCTAGGGTGACGGCTAGTGGGAGAGGTAGGGAGTGACATGTAGTAAATGCACATTGCTTCCATCCTCTACTCATTAAATTACTTAGTACATGCCAACCAACCATCCATTAATCCATTCAATTAATCTATGCATCGAAACTAACATCCATTACTTGCCAAGTGCACCACCCTATATCACATTAACCATTGCCAAACATACCATAATGCATATCAAATATGCCTTCATATAACTCAATACATCGTATAGCCACTACAATGGTTAGTTAGGACTAACACCATTTCTTTAATTTCAAATGCATATAGTGTAGCATAGTATAGCATAGCTTAGTTTCTTTTGCTTAGATTTTTCCATATTGCGTTTATCTCTTGTTATAGTTAACATGTGTCTTGTGCAGGTGCAACATGTAATAGATCATGGCACCAATAGCATAGTAATAACAATTCACATAAGCCACCATGACATGGAATTTAGAATTTAGAGTAACGAAACCCACACATAGCATGCATTATACATCTACCATTTGTCGCAAATAGAACCATGATTTCATCATCAATCATGTAGAACCCTGTAAGAAGTGTCAACAATAGCATAAACATCAAATAAAAACCAGATCTGATCCTCCAATCTACAAGGGGGTCCCACCTACTAGTATCATATATATATTATTAGCTTATAAATAATAGGTTTTAGAAATACTTTGCGGGCGAAATCCTCGTTGCGATTTTAATCGTCAACAAATTGGAGAATCCATAGAGAAATTTGTTTTCAACAAATTTGGAACTCAGAACACATGGTTTCATAGACCAAGATTATTCAATAGGGGGAAGTGAGCAGATTTAATCAAAAAATGACTGGGAATTTGGGAATAACTCATGAAAAATGTTAAGTATGAGGGGGTTTATCCTTGTATGCATAATCATTCAACCATAATCTACTCTTTACCTCAAGGAGAAAAACTATGGGCTTGCTCTTTTAAAATTTCAAATGGATGAAGAAATGGAAAGCAGAAGCGGGAGATAACCAATTTCTTTATAAGACAACAGTGAAAGCAGATAACAAATTCAATTTCTTTCAGGGGGGACATCATAACAACTATGTAATATTGATTGTTATTGACTAACAATATCTTGCAGCAGTGTCACTGTGGTATAACTGATCCAACATCTTATTCTTGACCCAAAATAAAATAAAAGATGAAAAAGCAGTAAAAATCATGACAGAATTAGAATTGCGAAATTTAAAACAACAGAAATAAAATGACAGAAATGTAAAAGAAGTAGGAAATTATTAAAAATAGAAACCATAAATCAAACTACTATAAAAGCAAAAATAAAAAATAGTGGAAAAATGAAAGCAAAGCTAGACTACTAATATACAGAAAATCCAAACAGTGTTAGAACTTTTCAAGTTGGGTCCGTGTAATGTTTCAAGTGAGAACCATTAGTGTTGTAGGACTATAATCGCTCCTGTAAATCTTTTAGAGTGTAAGAGTTAGTACCCAAGATAAAAGTGATTTTGAATGGACCCAGACATAACACTTGAAACTCCGAGGTAATTAACAACCCTTTAACGTATATAATTAGATCATCAATATATATATGAATATCGATCAATTTGTCAAGAGTTATTTGTATAGATCCTTTAAAAGTGGTACTTGCATCAGGTAAGCTAGAAAGCATACGTTCATAAGTCATGGTACCCCAATTTGTGATAAAGGTGGTTTTGTAAGCATCTTCCCTTTTTACCTTTATTTGATTGTAACCAAAAAAACTATCATGTAAGGGCCTCATTTGTGACCTTACAACTTGCTGCAGAAACATTTCCATATTAGGGGGAGGGAAGGGATTTTTCATAATAGCCTGATTGAATGTGCAAAAATTAATACAGAAGTTAATATGATCAATGACTTTTAGAACAGGAACCAATATGGAAACCCATTCAGGGTACTTGACCAGAAAGGCGATTCCAGCCTCCAAGAATTTTTCCAACTCCCTTTGAATAGTTGCTTTCAATGCAGGGTTGACAGGTCTTTGTTTTTGCCTACCTGGTTTTATGCCTTCCTTGATGGGGATGGAATGCAGTATAAGACTAGAATCAAAACCACGAAGATCCTCATAAGACCAAGAAAAAACATATTGAAATTCACCAAGTAGCTCGACAAACTTCATTTTCTCTTCATCAGAACATTGGGCACCTATTTTAACATTGTTTGGAGACTCGCGTGTCCCAATGTTCAAGGAGATGGTTTCACCCACCTTCTTTTTCGACTCCTCTTCTTTCTGTTTCTCTTTATTGCCTACATCACTCGATGAAAATGAACTCTCTAGAGGAGTCAAGCCTTTAGGAATCTTGTTATGTTCTATGGATATGATTTCCTTGGGCTTATAGGGTTCATTTTGAATGAAAGCACATATGCTCTCATCACTAGGGAAGACCTGCCAAGATTATATATTGTTAGGAATATGTGGATGATATAGATATTGAAAAGTACAATCAGGTCTATGTGGCATAAGTTTTCGATTAGGAGAGGCTGCAAAAACAACTAACCGATCAGCCATTAAGTTCAATTCCCTCTTAACATGAGTGATGTTGAAAGATAATAGGTTCGAGATAAGTGCCCAAACATTTTGGGTATATCGTTTCATCAACTTGTTGCTAGGAGAGTAAATCTTACGTACAAGTTTCATAACAAGCTCGAAATCTCCAAAAACTGAAAGGCGACCACAACCAAGATTATAGGCGTTTTCAATGCCTAATAATAAAGCTTCGAATCTAGTGATATTGTTTGTGCAAGCACACACCAACTTGTAAGAAAAATTATGAATCTTCCAAACATGAGAGTATAAGATTATTCCAGCTCTATTACCTTCACTAGAGCATGAACCATCGAAGTGCATGTGCCACATACCGTCATCTAAATCAATTTGTTCCAAGGAAATGTTATCCTCCTCAGCAAATATGGAATACACTCCTAGGTCCTCTTCGATATAGTTTACATTAGGTTGTGGGACACTTTCTATGTAAGGTGAAATCCTCCCCTCTCTAAGGACTATAATGTTTTTACCATTTCGAGGAACAAATAAATGTGTCCCGTTAAGTGATAGGTATCCACCCATCAAATCTTTCCAATCTCTTCCCAAGATGATTGAGTAATTACTTACTGGCATGTCAATTACCTAAATGCTAAGGATTTTCCTTATTTCAGGGTGTGCGCACAAAACTAAGGTCACATATTTAATCTCACCTATGGTTGTTTGTTGTAGACTATTATAGGAGAGCATGCTTATGGCATTTTCATTTGTACAAGACAAGCCTAGCTCTTCCATAATAATCTTTGACATCACACTTGGGCCCAAAACGCCATCAATGAGGGAACAATGGGCGATCTTATCCATAATCTTTAAAGAAATATAAAAAGGGGGATTTTTTACATGGTATCTAAAGTTATGTACACCTACTTTATTTACAGACAAATCCTTTTCATTCACCTCTTCAGAGAGGTTGGATACAATAGAAGATTTTCCTTCCATGAATTGTTTCAGATGCCTCTGTTGTTCAGGGATGACAACCATGTCCAAAAGAGTAACATCTTCTTTGATGTTGGCCAACTAATTTAGAATATTGTACTTGGAAGAGTGGAGAGGAGAAGTTGTTCCTTGACTGTCAGGAATCTTAGGAACCTGAACCGTAGTAGTTGGTGATGATGAGCTTGGGCTAGAAGAATTGTGGGGAGGATCATATTTTCCTTTGGGAGCATAGGATTTGTTCCTAGTATTGATGATCATGACATCTTTCGACTCTGAAAAATCTAGGACAACGATGGTAGTTTCTGGTCTTTTACCAAAGATCTTATCTCTAGCACTCTTCCTTACCTCACATGTGGCTTCCTCATTGTTAAGCCCTAATATTGGCTCATTAACCCTTAATTGTGGCATATTAGATTATTAATGTTATTTTATTTATGTCGGATTGCTAATTAACCCTTAATTGGGGCATATTAGATTATTAATGTTATTTTATTTATGTCAGATTTAGGCCATTAGTTGTAATTATACCTCCTAGTCTCCTATATATACCAAGGAGACATTTTCATTTTGAATCATCTTGGACTTGAACATTTAAGTGGGGTAAAAGGAGGTTGCCCCCTCGAAGAGGCTTATTATCTAAAATTATCTCTTTTTCAAGGCGTTGAGTACTTTTCCTGAGGTTTTTCTATGCTATATTGATGTTTGGTTCCTAACATATGGTATCAGAGCTCAAGGTCTTGGGGTTTCGCTGCTACATTTGAGACATTGTGGCATTTTTGCTATAACTTTTTTTCTACAATGTTTCAGAAGGAACCTCTTGGAGGGTATTTCGTATACAGATCAAGGTACATTGGTCTCACAATTCAGCTCCTGAGGCCTTATACTTTCAGATATACAACCTGTACAAGATAGGGTTCTGGAATCATCCTGAAATGAGTCATTCTGGAATTTTTTCTATAAAACATTTTCTGTAACTTTTCAGACCTTGAACTCCAGAGGAAATTTACATAAATTAGCAAGGCATCTGTGTTAAAAATTTAAGATTCTAGTTCATCATAAATATGTATATACACCTTGTGTAAGATAGGGTATCTGACTAGTCCTATTGACTAGTCTCAAGAAGTTGTTCCAAGTAAAACAATCATAAATTCTTGCTAGAGTATCCAAATTGAGTGGGACTGGTTGCATTGGATCGTGGACAGTCTGTAGTATTTTGGGTGCGAGTTTCAAAATTTGATTTCAATTATTTTGTGTGGGGCATTCTATACAAGTGAGATATCCTGGAAAGGCCAAAAATCGACAGGTTGTGAGGAAGTTACCGTAAATTCCACTTGGCACATCCAATTTTGATCAGCCCTGTGGCATTGTAGAGAAGAAATATCATAGAACTACCTAAAAGAAAGTTTCATACCCAAAAGGGCCGAAACTTGGGAGATAGAATAGAATAAATATTGTCTAGCAGAACCACCTCAAAATCAAGACTCAAAAGTGATATTTGGCCAACATGCCACCCAAAAAGGGACCTTCTACACCAAATAAGCCTTCATAAAATCCTAATTGGACTCTTGATGAAGGTGAATAAATGCGTAGGGACATAAATGATTTACAAAAGAAGACAGTAACCAAAGATGAACTACAAGAGATTATGGATTCAATGGAAGCTAAGTTGGATACTAAGATAGATTCAATGGAATCTAAGTTGGATACTAAGATGGATTCAATGGAAGATAAGATCATGGAAGTAATGAAAAATTTTGTAACAGAGAAGACACCCAAAA
>JASDQU010010392.1:77484-93462 GCA_032191745.1 Picea mariana | reverse complement strand
ACACATAAAAAATGGGCATTGGATACAAAAGAAAGCATAGTTTATCAACAGATAGAATATAGTTCTCAAACCTTGAGATTGGGATGAAGTGTAGAGTCATTGAGTGTGGGGAGATCATCCTCTACTTATGCATGACATCATATAGAAATAAATACATAGAATATATATATATATATATATAATGATGAAGAACATAGATATGGTTATGGTTAACATAGATATGGTTATGGTTAAGACACTAACCTCATCCATGTAAATTTGATGTCCACTAGCATCCATCAACCCATAACAAGTCTTCCCGCAACTCGAGAATCTATGAGACATTCACAAATGATTTCTCTATCCATGTTCCTTCTCCTAGTTGCATTCTTTTGTAGCGGTTGAAGTTCCAACCCTTCTGCCAATGTCACCAGTAGGAACCTCCTATCGACATGATGCAAAAAAAATCCCATGCTGCAATAGACTATGAGTCAACATTGATAAATGTACATGTGGTTGTTGGATGCCCTCTGCAATGGGAGGATGTTGGACAGGGGGGTTAGGGATTCACATATGAGGAGAAGAACCTAGCATAGGGTCACTCCTAATATGATCTCTATCATTTGTGAACCCTTGACGCCCCCCTGGAAATCACCAATGTCAAAGTAGTTGACATGGTGAGCCAAGATAAATTATGCTCATAATTTCTTGAATAAATATGTCGACCCCTCCCTGTTATTACAAAGAGGTTTGTCAAACACCATGAACCATATATCCATCCAGTTATAGGTAAATTGCAGGTGTATGTACCAATCCATATAAATACATTTCTTGTTGATAGTTGATTGTAGTCCAAATATAGGATGAATAAATAGAGACATCGAATCTTGTTTAGAATATTGAAGTCTCTGACTTGGTTTTTATCGAGTCTAGTCTTGTAGTACTCGAACATCCTATCCATACATTCATAAATACTAGTTAATTTCGCTTAGTAACTTCCAATGGACATTACAATGGTGTCCAATGAAGTGGCTAATGAAAATCGACTAGGCCTTCTTATAACCCTTAAGTCATGGACAAGTGATCTCAATGTGGTCAAACCTTTATCAATTTGTGTGTTTATGTTTGGTGGTTATGTTGGGTTGGAGTTTTCTACATCTTCATGTGCTTGTGTGGGGTTTTGATTGTCTCCAGGTTCCATCTTAATTATTATGATGCAATTTAATAAGGGAGTTCATATAAATTAGGTCGGTTTTTTTAATTAAAATAACAAATTACAAAAAACATGCAAATAAATAATTTAAGAAATAAAAAACAATAAAATAATCAAAAATATATACATGGGTTGTCTCCTAGATGGTGTTAGGATCTTATATCGATTCCACAAGTTTTTTCTTCCTCAAAGGTGAATGCAAACAACCTACAAACAATATCATTGTGACCAATCTAAAGTAATTGTAACTTGCATTCATAATTTATGAAATGTTCAAATGTAATTGTATTTTGTTCACTATTAAGCTTTACTAAAAAATATACTACATTGCTTAAATATAAGATGTGATTAATATTGATATACTTTATTC
Source organism: Picea mariana (assembly GCA_032191745.1). Taxonomy (NCBI): domain Eukaryota; kingdom Viridiplantae; phylum Streptophyta; class Pinopsida; order Pinales; family Pinaceae; genus Picea; species Picea mariana. The sequence continues at coordinate 91,900 of JASDQU010010392.1, read as the reverse complement.
TTACTTCATTATTAATATATGTAGTTATAAGATTGAGGATATTCTCAAAAACGTGGTCCATATCCTTCATGAGGCTGAGGATATGCTCCATGGTTTAATTATTGATGTTAATTACCCAATTAATTTCAACTCAAACATTTACGATATACCTTTTCAACTCCAAGGGAAATTGTTACTTTTTAATCTCTCTCTCTCTATGTGTGTGTGTGTGTGTGTGTGTGTGTGTGTGTGTGCACATGAATGCATTATTTTATATTCATAATATATTTCCATTTTCTATTGTAAACACTCTGACAATTTGATATATGAACAATATATGATAGAAAAAATGCTTATACCATCAAGAAGGATGATGAAAAAATACAGTTATTTTCATTGAAGGATGAAGACCCTAGAGAAGTGTTTATAGCATTTGAAAAGTTCCTAAGCATGGTTAAAGAAATGAAGGAATTCTATGATGTTGTTTAGAGAAGAGTTGAGTGAGGCATACAACAAAATGATGAACTTGAAATATCTTGGAAATATGATTTTTTTTAGGATATAGAATATTTGCTAGAGGAGTATGTAGATATTGTGAAAAATGACAATTCCCATGGCTTGTCACCTAAGAGGAGAATTGTGAAAGACATAGACTTGATTATGGGCATGTTGTTGTAATCAAGTTGTGTATAAAAACATTTCAATGAAGAGATTAAATTTTAATTGATAGGTAGAATAGTTGTTGTCAAAGGTATATTGATCACAGAAAGTATGATCTTGTGTATGGTTTCAATATTAATTACAGAAAAGAGCGATGGTTATTTTAGAATGTGTATATATATATATATATATATATATATTCTAGAATTGAATAAGATCACATCTGTAAATAGATTTCCTTTATCGAGCATGGATGATTTGATGGAAAATTTGTGTGGAACCAAATTATTTTTTGAGATAAATATGAAGAGTGGGTATCATTAAACTAGAATTAAAGAAGGTGGTGAATGGAAGATTGCATTCAATACAAAAGGACTATGATTAGTTAGTTATGTAATCTAGAATGACTAGTGTACCAAGGACAATCATGGTATAATAATGCAGTTGAAGATGATGTTGTTGCTATTATACACTCGTAATCTTGTGGCTATGTATCTATATGATATTTTCATATGCAATGAGAGAAAATATGAGCATCTAGAACATCTAACATTGATGTTTGAGATCTCGGTTAAATAGGAGTTATTAATTAATTTGAAGCGTGAGCTATTTAAAAAGGAATTGGTGTGCCTTGGGTTTATTGTATACCAAGAAGGCTTTTGCATATCCTAAACCAAACCAGGTAAGCGTCATTGAAGTTAGGGGCTCTCATGATATTTCAAATTTGTACATGAAGTTCATCAAGAAATACAGTATCATTATCTTAAATATTTTTACCACACATTTATGAAAAGTTACTTAACATGGATGGAAAATATATTACTATCATATTGCATTTTAATTTCGACAAAACATAGAAATCAAATTGATGAGGTACTAAAATCCAATGAAACCAAAATTTGTAAAGCAACCAAACCTCAAGGATTCCCAAGGCATTATGAAGATGGAAGGAATTTTGAGATTCATTAGTTTATTCAAATGGACCATGTTGTGAAATAAAAGAAGAGAAATCAATATTCCATATATCGATAAAGAGACCAAGCACTCAAGGTGAGTAGGAGAGACATGCTGAGTTGATTAGGGTTCAACATGTTATGATTGTTGTTGATTGGTTTGTTGGGCAATGATAGCCAAATAGGAGATTTCCATTGTTTCACTATTAGAAGAGGGAGATGGACATTCAAGTTATAGAGAAGGGGATCCATTTCCCTATGCACATACAAGGAGTTTGTTCTATATTCAAGAGGCATTCCCAAAGTAAAAAATTACTAGAGTAGGAGGAAAATAAGATAAATAAAAGTTTTATATAAGGATCAAGCATACCTAGATTGATTTGGAGACAATACTCATATCGTATAGATTCTTGGTGACCTCTTTCCCTTCTACATATTTTCTCAATAACTCTAAAAATGTGAGGTGCAGTTTGGTCCAAAAGGTGACAAATTGCGCCAAGAACGTGCACATGTTCCTCCTAGGAATGTGCACACATTACTATGAACATGCATATGTTATTAAGAATGCACACACATTATTGGGAACATGCCTATGTGGCATGCTGAGTGGAGGTTTAGGGTTTGTCGAAAATGTCACATCAAGAACCTGTGCACGTTCCTAGGAATGTGCATGTGTTCTTGTTCATGCTTGTTCCTTCTCACCCCATTGCCACTTTATCATCCATCAAATTTGTGCACTCACCTGTAACGATCTCTCATTAATGCTTAGAAATGGGCAATGGATGTAGCTATTATGTTGGATTTCTATGGTCAACCTTTACCTTTCGATATTCCATGCATCTAGCAATAAATTCAACCACATATGTCTTCATTCTGAGACAATAATATTGGCCTCTTACAAACACAAAAGTTTTTCGATGCCCTCTATGACCAGTGTATGGCAAATTGTGCATTTGTTTTAAGACTAAATTTGTCAACTTCTGAGAATTAGGAACATAAAATTTATGTCTGCACAAGAGGATTACATCCTCTTCCAAATTGTAATATTTACATTTTTATTGTACATTACTATGTTGTAATATTTCTTCAATTTGCACATGATGTTGGTCTATCATCAAAACTTTTAAAATACTCATTTTCAAATGTGAAATGTACATAATAATGGTTGTATCATACATTTCATGCACCCTTCTACTGAGTACATCAACCACTATATTCTCTTAACCCTTAATTTGTTTGATTTCAAATTCATATTCGCTAAGAAATTATAGCCATCTAGTTTGTCTAGCATTCAATGTTGTTGTTGTTTGTCCAAACAATTGTTTTAGACGAGTATGGTTTGTCCTCATCTCAGTGAGATAATGCCTCCAGTACATTTTCAGTGCATGGACAATTCCTACAAGTTTCAAATCATGGGTAGCATAATTTCTCTCATGCTCCTTCAAATTTCTTTACTCGTAGAAAAATACATTCCCACTTTTGGTAAGGACTCCAACAAACCCTTCTTTACATGCATTAGTGCACCCAACAAAATCCTCATTTGGATCTACAATCTTTAAGATAGGTGCACTTAGAATCAATAAATCTTTTAAGTGTTGGAAACTCTCTTCACACTTGGTATTCCATTCAAATTTTATTCCTTTCTTTTGCAAGGAAGTGATTGGGTGTGAAATCTTGGAGAAACTATAATGAATCTATTGTAGTAACCATCTAGACCCATAAATGCTCTAACTTCTGATTTCTTCAATATTTTTAGGATCCATTATTATTCCATCCTCCGAGACATTGTGGCCCAAATAATGGATCTACTTTTGATATAAAAAAAAAAATCACTTGATCATCTTGGCATACAATTGGTGTTCTCTCAAAACTTGTAGCACCATCCTCAAATGTTGATAATGTTCCTCATCTATCTTAGAGTAGAGAAGAATATCATCCAAGAAGACGATAACAAATTTGTCCTGGTAATCTGTGAACACTCCATTAATTAAACACATAAAATTAATTGGTTCAATTGTCAACCCAAATGCAACAACAAAAAAATCATAATGACCATACCTTGTCCAAAAGCTTGTCTTGCTAGTATCTTCTTCTTATATTCTTAACTAACGATAACTCGATATCAAACCAATATTGGAAAGTATCTTTTCTTCCTTGAAGTGATCAAAATGATCATCAACCATTGGAAAATGATACTTTTTATTTACTGTAACCTTATTCATATGTATAAATCCAACACATAATCTCATGGTTCCATCCCTTTTCTTCAGAAACAAAATGGGGCACCCCAAGGATAAACACTTGGATGTATGTACCCCGTCTTCAAAAACTCTTTTGGATGCATCTACAACTCTTTAATTTCTTGTATTCTCATTCAATAGGGAGTCTTTGACACCAGGGAAATCCATGAATTAAATCAATAGAGAATCAATTTCTCTCTTTGGTGGCAATCCTGAAAATTCCCTAAACATGTGTTTATATTTCTTCAAAACTGGATAATATTCGAGATTTGGCTCCTTAACTTTTGTTGGTTCTGTTAGCACTGAGAGTCACACTTAGACTCTTGTAAGTGCAAGCCCACTACCCATAAAAACGTAAATGGATTAAAATTATTTGAATAGGTGGATCAACAAGATGAGAAAGAAAGGGAGAGGGCCACAAAAACCCTGCAAAGGCATTCCATTGGGCATGGAGTCATAAAATCCTACATATCAAAGGAAATCAAACTGTATATCATACAAAGAGATATATAATGATGAGTATAAGCATGGTGAATATGAAAAAATGAATAACATCCATTATATAGAGATCCTTTCTGCAATAGATAAATATTTTCTTAAACAGTGAATACTGATTTAATGGGCAAGCTACAACAGATCCTATGTTGTTCATAAATCCATCAATCAATGGCAGCTATGATCCTCAAAACATGCAATATGTTCAAGCAAGAAGATAACAAAGAAGTGGTAAAACAAAGAATACAATATGATAACAGCTCTCTTGAATATTTAATGGCAGAAAATGTCATTACAAACAAGCCCTCGGGCTTACAAATGAGCAACTAAAATTACTCCTACTCTCTCTAGCCTCTCTTGGCTCATGAATCAAACCCCACTCTACTCTTGTACCATGAAATATATATCACTATAGGTCCATTACATCTCACCAATTCAAACTCCAACTCCTTTCCCAAAATAGAAACAATTACAAACAGAGAATGACACGTTTTAATTGATTTCCTGCTTTTCAGAAGGTGAAATTATGAAAAATAGGATTCAAAATTCCACTTATAATTATCAAAATATAATAGATGTGTACAATATAAGAATAGTTTTTGTATATAAGCTCGTTCTGAAGAAAAACCTCTCTCAGTTTCTTGAAATTCATCTCCATATGGCCGAAATACATGTCCCAAAAACATGTCTCAAACAGGAAATCATGAAAACTGAAAAAAAATAGAGCTCAAAGATTCTTTCAAATTTCTCAATCCGTGACACCTGTGTGAAAAATGAAAGAGGCTAATGTTCATGGGTCCACGATTGACAATAAACTCCTTTGGATTTTGAAAATTCATCCTAGTTCACTCGAAAATCCTCTTGGAAGTCAGCTGGTCAAAAATACCAGCTCAGCAGTCTTAGAACAGAGTTTCCACAACAAATTCCATAGCGCATTTTGTAGTGCATTTCATAGCACCTATCTAAATTCGTAGTGTCTGAGCCAGTTCATAGCGCCAAATGAAAATCAAGTAGCCAAACCCTTCCTGACCTCCAAACAAGACAAAACATCTCATGGAGTACCTGATGGCTATGAGGTTGATGCTGGTAATTTCAGATTTGCACTCAGATGCCTGCAAACTGCCGAACCTCCAACCCTCTTCCTTAATTAATTCGCAGCGCCAACTCAAATATATCTTTCACACTTCGAGGAGGTTGTTAGTTGATGGTATGACATAATCCCTAAGAATTTGTTTAAAATACAAGCTCTAAAAACAATAAGATCTTTTGTGTCATGATTCTTTAACCCTACAATTCTATGTGATAACATCTAGCTCCACAGGGGATGGCATGCTCCCTGTGAGCTTCCAAGAACATGTAGTTTAGTGCCTTATCCATTCCATCTGTACATACTGTATTCCTGAAAACATCTCTGCCCCTTATTGAAAAATAAAAACACTGTCATAAGCTGCAAACCGAACTCACACTGTAGACAAATTCAAACTGAAAATCACATGCTCATGGAGTGAGCTTATTTATGTACATCAAACTACACTAATCTATCTAGTTGAGCTTCTTTGCAATATACTTCCAATGCATCCATGTGAGTATCGAACTGATGAAAATAACTCCTTCCATGCAATGGTTAGAAATAATTTTCAAGTGATATGAAGCTTGCAGCAAGAGGTTAGTAAGAAATGGATACTTACAACTATTATCTAAAATCATACCAACAACTGGATCATTAGAAACCTTTCAAAAATATAACTCTATGTAAAAATCCATAGGATCATGAAACTTATGAAAAGACATTTCTAGTTGGTTAAGAAAATCATTTTGCTCCTTTCTGAAGGATGATTCATTAATAAAATGACGGTCCTCATATACTTTACAACTACTCATATGTTGTTTGATGTTTGTTGCAAGTGCAGGTATATAAATGATAGACATTTCCTCGCTGATCCGTGGAGTTTTTTGCTCATCAATAGGTGATAAAGAGAATTCCAACTACTGGTGCAATTCTTCCCTATCTTCTTCATTATCATATACTGGCTGGTTTCTAATAAGCTCTGTATGTGCTTTAGAGAAGATCTAGTCTTTATCATTTGAATACTCAAAGGAAACAATTTGATTTTCATGAAAACTTAAAACAGTAGATACATTTGATACAATGTCAAAAGTATCTACATCTTGGCTATCCCTTTGAATATCATCAACCTCTTACTAATAATTAAAAGTGTCTTCTACTGCAGCGTACTCTTTAAGACTATTTGATCCTTTACTCCGCAAATCGAATTCATAACAAAATTATTAATAAAAGAAATCAACTGCAAATTTCTCTTTGAAAAACAAATGAAATGCAGCATGAAAATGTCTTAATGAAGTAATACAAGCAACCAGGAGTGATCTACACCAATCATGAGCTGCTCCATCTAAAGAGTATGTAAACAATTTGATGAGGACATATTCATGTATAATTTTTAGCTTACGCATGTACTCATGAATGTCTAATAAAAACTCAACTGGTACTTCCCAATCCTCTCTTCTAAACCTAGGAAGGAAACCTTCCCATTCATCAATACTAGGCACTGGATTTGGAAAACTGACTATCTTTGAAAAATCACAGAAAGCATACCTCTGAGATAGGATCTTGTCCATTTCAAAAAAATGGAGTTTCCAATAGATATATGAACAGTGGAGTCACCATGGTGAAAGATAAGAAGTCTAAAAGTGTCTAGCTTTAGTTCACCATCCAAAGATAGATCTAATCATCATAGTTCACCCAGGGAAGGTGTTTTCATTGTCGTCCCCGACAACGATGCCATAAATGTTAGCACTAAGAGTTACACATAGACTGTTGTAAATGAAAACCAATTACCCATCAAAATATAAATGGATTAAATAGCAATATGAACATACATCATATATTCATCATAATTTATCAGGAGATAAATAGCGGGATGAACATACATAAATTTCAAGTGCTTTGCCACAACAACCAACAAGCGGACACACAAGCAAATAACACGACTCATTAGCCTCGAGGAGAATTGTGCATCAATGATATAGTCTGGCGGGACCCTCTCCCCTAGCATCCCTAAGCCCATGGTCCCTTCACCTTTGTATATGACGAGTTCCTTGAGGATTGGGGGTCTATCCTCCACTGACCAGCTCAACAGTTTCATGTTGGCCCGCCGTCTTTCACTTCAACTCTCCTTAGTGGGGGGCACATCATGGTGGTTCATCGCACCTGGAAAGTCACACCTTTTAGAAAATGATCCTTGCTTTGACATATTTGCATGCATCACCTCCTAGATCCTCACATGCTTTCTAGTACAACTATGGGAGATCGCACTTTTTACCAAATTCATGTCACTGATACCTTCACTTCTCTGGTTAGTGTCACCTTCATGGATGTTTGCATCACCCACTCTACCTGATAATTGCCTGACTATCCTATCATCGATCCGTTTCATGTGGGAAATTCTCAAAGGGATGATGTTTCATCTATGTCAGTCACCTTATCAGTTTGGGTTGAGCATGTATGTGGTATTTTGTTGCATTTCTCTAGAGTTTTTCTCCACGCCTTCGACTCTCTCTCCTATTCCTTTGATAACTATAGCTTGGCCCTCAGATTATATCCTGAGGCCGCGTAACCCACTCGTCCTCTTTGAAATCTTTGCATTCACGATGGAAAATAGACCAAGAGGCCACACAAGAAGTCGGAGGGGATGCTTGCGGGAGGACTTGGAGGAATTGGAGCATACCATGTAGGTGATTCTCATCAGGATGGACAATCTTACAACACAATTTGGGAAACATATGGAACTCTTGATTGATCAAAGCACAAGGAAACAACATTTGGAAGACGAATTGGGAGCAATTCAGACGGATGTGGAGGAGGTTCGTCGTTCCCCAGTGTGGTCGGTCCCTTCCAAGGATCACTCGGTCATTTCAGACGAGGCTTCTTCACCACTAAATTAGAATCCAATTCTAGATTTAAACAGACCTCCAGACTCTGCTTCATTAGGCCAACCTAAAACAAGAACGTAGTTTTTTTACACACCAATTCTGATGTAGTTATAAGAAGTTACAGTCAGCAGTTTTCTTAGGAAGTACTTCAGATAGGAGGCCTGTTAATGTCTTCATAAAAGAGGATGTCTTTAAATTTATCAGCAGCTTCTCCCACTGCAACCTCTTCATCACTAATGTTAAGTGCCTCACATGCTCTTCTTCAGTTTTACTGAATACTAGTATATCATCTAGATATACAATCACAAATTTACCAATAAAATATTTCAACACTTCATTCATCAACCTCCTAAAATTACTCAGGGCATTTATTAATCCAAATGACATAACAAGCCATTCATACAACCCCTCATTTGTCTTGAAGGTTGTTGTCCACTCATCACCTTCTCTCATCCTTATCTGTTGATATCCACTTTTCAAATCTATCTTTGAAAAATAGTTCGCTTCACTTAAGCAATGCATTAAGTCATCCATCCTTGGCAATGGAAATATGTACCTAATGGTGATCTTGTTTATGGCTCTTGAGTCTTTACACATTCTCCATCCTCCATCCTTCTTTGGACTCAACATAGTTGGTATTGTTCATGGACTCAAGCTTTCACTGACCAAACCTTTGTCCATCAAATCATGGACTTGTCTCTTTACCTCCTCATTCTCTTGAGGTGTCAATATGTACGCTACTTTGTTCGACAGACTTGCTCCTAGTATTAAGTGAATTTGATGGATGATACTCTTGATGGGTGAAAATGAGCTTGGCAACTCATCCACTACTATGTCAACAAAATTCTCCAAAAGTTCTTGAACTTATTTAGGAAGGTACTCCATAGAAGTACTTGTAAGGATAACTTTCGGCTTCCTCACTACAACAAACTGCATCTCTTGTTCCTTCTTAACTTCACTCAGGAGTTCCTTCCCACTCATAAAAAATATACTTATGTTGGCTTCTTCCTTAACTTTCTTCTCCTCAATTGGCAGCAACATGTGTGTCCTACCATTCTTCTCCAAAGTATAAGTATTCTTTCTGCCATCATGAATGACATTCCTGTCATACTGCCATGGTCTTCCCAAGAAAACATGACATACATCCATGTTAATCACATCACACAGAAACTCATCTCTATATCCTCCTATTTTAAATTCAACAAGGCATTGTTTAGTTACCGTTACCTTATGACCTTTCTGCAACCATGAGACTTTATAAAGACTCGGATGTGCAGTTGTCTCCAGCTCCAATTTCTCCACCATTTCTGTGGATACTAAGTTATCAATGCTCGCAACTTCAATTATCACCTTGCATACTTTGTTCTTAGTCTTGCAAGTTGTCCTGAACAAATTGTTCCTTTGCACTGGATTTTCAACCTCTAGCTGCGACTTTAAGAGAACCTTATTCATCATCAAAGATATCCCATCTTCTGCATCTTCTACTTCAACATTCTGCTTCTGCGCTTCTGAAATGTGAGCTTCACCTCCTTCTTTCTTTCTCTCAATACATTCCCAAGACATGTATCCTAGCTTTCCATAGGCATAACACTTCACCTCTCCACCTATGCCTCTTCCTCTTCCTCTAGGAAAAGAGTTTCTACCACCACTCTGTCTCCCTTGGGATTTTCCTCCTCTTTCAGAGTGACTATGTGGTTTCTCAGTCTCACCTTTGGGATTCTATTCCTTGTCATGGGAAATTCTCTTGCCTCTGTTTAAACTTCTACCTATGCTCTGCTAACTCTTCTTTCAGGTCAACTTCTCTTCTGCTTTCAACGCGATCTGATAAGCATCATCCACTGTCCTTACTGTCATCATGTTGATTTCTTCTTGGATTTCATATCTCAGGTTGTTTATATATCTTGCAACTTTTTCCTTGTCTCTCTCTCTGTCTAGCCTCGATGTTCATTCTATAGAACTCCTATGTGTACTCCTTCACTATCATTCCTTTCTATCTCAGGTTCTACAATCTCCTGAACAAATTTATCTGATAATCCTTAGGTATGAATTTATATTTCAACTTGGCTACCATTCTATCCCAGCTCTTAAATTTTTGTTTGGATTTGCTTCTCCGGTCAGCTTGCAGTTCATCCCACCATAGCTCTTCATGTCATTTTAACCTAGTGACAAATTGTTTCACCTTTTTCTCCTCATCAACATCTTCATAGTCGAAATACTTGTCCATTTCTCGTATCCAATAAAGCAATTTTTCAACGTCCAAATTACTTTCATACATTGGGATGTTTATCTTTACTCTAGCTCCCAACTTCAAAACCTCTTTCAACAAGCGTTCTTCTGCAACATCCTCCAATACAACTTCTTCAACTTCCACTTATTCATTCTCTTCATCACTGACATCTCCAGCATCAAGTGCTCTCCTTTGGGCTATTTCCATAGCATCCATCCTTGCACGCAGTTCTCTCATCTCCCTTTCCATAGCACGATTTCCTACAGGTGGTTCTGCAGATCTCCTAGGTGACATTGTGCTGATGTATCTGATACCACTGATGATATCATGCTACTTCTTTGTCTCCTCTCTCCTTTACCTACTTTCTGCAAGCGAATTTCCACTCTGATACCACTTGATGCAACCCCCCTTCCCTCCTGGGGATTCTGCGACCTCCCGGTCTTAGATCTTCAAATTCCTTGAACTGAATTGGCTCTTTGGACCTTCAATAGACCTAGAAAAAGTGACACATAGGTCCCTTTGATGTTACCTGTAGTTTCGAGTTACCCGCGACCCCTTCTCTTTGGCGCTTTTGCAACACCAATTCGTGAGTACTAGATCCCTTGCTAGACTCTTTCTCCAATGTGACCACAAGCTGTAATCTTGGGCCAACCCCTTTCGTAACTTTGGGCTTCAACGATTTTAAAACCTCCACCCTTGTCTCCTTCCGAAACACTTTCTGATGCAATACATGAATCTTTGTCGCATGTATTCCTGGATCTGATGGTCTAGCTATACTACAGCCTTTTTGACTTCACGAAGATTCCACCTACTCCACACACAACTTCTTTGGACCTCTATCTCCCAAATTTTCTAATTCATTTCCACATGTCCTCCTCGCAGCCAATGGCTAGGATCACTTTACGAATTTGATGACCCCTCCTCTCAAACGCTTTAAACACTCTGAACTATGAAGTGCCGAAATTCTTCATGGATAACCTCCATGCAGCTTTCCAAGATCTGATGGTCTCGAATGATCTCGATCCCTCCTGGACGGATCTTTCTCATTGATTCTGGGAGACCTTAAAGGGATCCTCCCTTTCAATATTTATCGTCGCTCTCCCTTCTGAGCTTGTTCTTTCTCAAACATTTTCCTCCTTAGAGCACTCTCCTCGACACTTAGTCGAATTTCATCCTCTGCATGCCTTGCAACAAGTTCTCCTCCACAACTTAGCTTCTATGTGGATGACTTTTGCTACTCGTCTTGAGCTTCTAAGTCAGAAGACTCTTCCGCACATTCCTTGCGGACAATATGCACTCTCTACATGCAAAGCTCCAAGTTACCTCTCTTGGAATTGCTTCTCCCCAACACTCTGAACTTCTTTATAATGACTCCTTAGATACCCAACTAAGTATCAATTATGCACATAGCTTGCGACCAACCTCCTTCAACTTAATCTCTTGAAGGCGAATGTGAACTCCTTGCAACAGTTCTCAAAGTCTCAATCGGTTCCTCCTGAACAATACGAAATTGAGCGAGGTTCCTCCTACATGCACTCTCAAACTATCTCTGTTGAACTTTCTGAGTCAATATGGACTTTATCACACACACGTTGTGGACACTATACACTCTTTGCAAACATAAGTTTCACGTTATCTCTTCTGAGCTTATGAGTCGAAACAAACTTCGTCAATGCACTCCTTGTGGACACTATGCACACTTGCACTTGCTTGTAGAAGAAAAACAATTGAAACTTATCTAAATCTTCACAGATTCATACATTCAACCATGTAAATGCATTCATAAACACAAGAATGAGTGAATAATAGATAATTGAAAATAAACATAAAGCCTACCATTCATTCATTCAGATAGACACAGTAACTGCAACAACATACATTCGGAACAATGCTTCTCTGTTAAATTCATTCAATTGAAAATATACATGTGTTCATACACTCTGATAAGATTCAAAAACTTCTACACCATATACAACTACAACAACTACAATAATAACTTTAGCAACCTCTTCTGGAAAACAATACAAATATTTATACAAGAGGGGCTCTTTGAGCCTTTCCCTCCAACTACTCTAGAGCTATCCTATTGAAATAAAATCATTCAACTACTTAGGATTTATTACAATAAATATTTGTGAAAGATAGATAAGATAAAACACATCAAATCTGTACTGCATGTAGCTTCATTAAAAGAAAATACATCCTCCAATGACCTCATGCGATGGTTCATCTACAAACATTTAAGATGTTCTTTAATTACAATCCTTTCAAAAGATTTACATGATAAGCCACTTTAAAATTCAAAATTCACTTCAAAATGTGTGCTAGGGTGCTTAGATGTCCTCCACTCGTGCTTTGTTGGAAATTCTCCTGCATCAAAACTCATATTGTGCGTATCCATTGGGCCCTCGCCAACAATCATTCCAGTAAGATTGATCCACCTCCTCTCGTTCCTTAGAGTTGTTGGTTTCTGTACACTAATGAGAAATAAGAAGATCATATGAATGAGTTTTCTCGGCAAATGCATGTAGTCTTCGACCTCCAAAGGGTAACATGAGGACTCATGATGGTCAACCTACAACATCCAAGCTAAAAAAAATCAATAAGTTTAAACATGTAAAATAAGCATTGTTTACAAAAGAAAACATATTTATGGACGTATAGAATATAATTCTCAAACCTTGGGAATGGGACAAGGTGTGGAATCATTGAGTGTGGGGAAATCATTCACGACCAATGCATTGAGTGTGGATTCATTGAGTGTGGGAAAATCATCCTTCTAAAACAAATAGATAAATGTGAACACATAAAAAATGGGAATTGGATACAAAAGAAAGCATAGTTTATCAACAGATAGAATATAGTTCTCAAACCTTGAGATTGGGATGAAGTGTAGAGTCATTGAGTGTGGGAAGATCATCCTCCACCTATGCATGGCATCATATAGAAATAAATACATAGAATATATATATAATGATGAAGAACATAGATATGGTTATGGTTAAGACACTAACCTCATCCATGTAACTTTGATGTCCACTAGCCTCCATCGACCCATAACAAGTCTTCCCGCAACTTGAGAATCTATGAGACTTTCACAAATGATTGCTCTATCCATGTTCCTTCTCCTAGTTGCATTCTTTTGTAGGGGATGAAGGTCCAACTCCTGTACCAATGTCACCAGTAGGAACCTCCTATCGACATGATGCAAAAGAAATCCCATGCTTAAATAGACTCTGAGTCAACATTGATAAATGTACATGTGGTTGTTGGATGCCCTCTACAATGGGAGGATGTTGGACAGGGGGGTTAGGGATTCGCATATGAGGACAAGAAACTATCATAGGGTCACTCCTAATATGATCTCTATCATGTGTGAACCCTCGACGCCCCCTTGGAAATCACCAATGTCAAAGTAGTTGACATGGTGAGCCAAGATAAATTATGCCCATAATTTCTTGAATAAATATATCGACCCCTCCCTGTTATTACAAGGAGGTTTGTCAAACACCATGAACCATATATCCATCTAGTTATAGGTAAATTGCAGGTGTATGCACCAATCCATATAAATACATTTCTTGTTGATAGTTGATTGTAGTCCAAATATAGGATGAATAAATAGAGACATCGAATCTTGTTTAGAATATTGAAGTCTCTGACTTGGTTTTTATTGAGTCCAGTCTTGTAGTACTCGAACATCCTATCCATACATCCAGAAATACTAGTTAATTTCCCTTAGTAACTTCCAATGGACAATAAAATGGTGTCCAATGAAGTGCCTAATGAAAATAAACTAAACCTTCTTATATCCCTTAAGTCATGGACAAGTGATCTCAATGTGGTCAAACCTTTATCAATTTGTGTGTTTATGTTTGGTGGTTATGTTGGGTTGGAGTTTTCTACATCTT
>JASDQU010010392.1:48124-68478 GCA_032191745.1 Picea mariana | reverse complement strand
AACATGAGGACTCATGATGGTCAACCTACAACATCCAAGCTAAAAAAAATCAATAAGTTTAAACATGTAAAATAAGCATTGGTTACAAAAGAAAACATATTTATGGACGTATAGAATATAATTCTCAAACCCTGGGAATGGGACAGGGTGTGGAATCATTGAGTGTGGGGAAATCATTCACAACCGATGCATTGAGTGTGGATTCATTGAGTGTGGGAAAATCATCCTTCTAAAACAAATAGATAAATTTGAACACATAAAAAATGGGCATTGAATACAAAAGAAAGCATAGTCTATCAACAGATAGAATATAGTTCTCGATCGTTGAGATTGGGATGAAGTGTAGAGTCATTGAGTGTGGGGAGATCATCCTCCACCTATGCATGGCATCATATAGAAATAAATACATAGAATATATATATATATATATATATATATATATATGGTTATGGTTAAGACACTAACCTCATCCATGTAACTTTGATGTCCACTAGCCTCCGTTGACCCATAACAAGTCTTCCCGCAACTCGAGAATCTATGAGAATTTCACAAATGATTGCTCTATCCATGCTCCTTCTCCTAGTTGCATTCTTTTGTAGGGGTTGAAGGTCCAACCCCTCTACCAATGTCACCAGTAGGAACCTCCTCTCGACATGATGCAAAAAAAATACCATGCTGCAATAGACTCTGAGTCAACGTTGATAAATGTACATGTGGTTGTTGGATGCCCTCTGCAATGGGAGGATGTTGGGCAGGGGAGTTAGGGATTCGCATATGAGGACAAGAACCTAGCATAGGGTCACTCCTAATATGATATCTATCATGTGTGAACCCTCGACACCCCCCTAGAAATCACCAATGTCAAAGTAGTTGACATGGTGAGCCAAGATAAATTATGCCCATAATTTCTTCAATAAATATATTGACCCCTCCCTGTTATTACAAGGAGGTTTGTCAAACAACATGAACCATATATCCATCCAATTATAGGTAAATTGCAGGTGTATGCACCAATCCATATAAATACATTTCTTGTTGATAGTTGATTGTAGTCCAAATATAGGATGAATAAATAGAGACATCGAATCTTGTTTAGAATATTGAAGTCTTTGACTTGGTTTTTATCGAGTCCAGTCTTGTAGTACTCGAACATCCTATCCATACATTCAGAAATACTAGTTAATTTCCCTTAATAACTTCCAATGGACAATACAATGGTGTCCAATGAAGTGGCTAATGAAAATTGACTAGGCCTTCTTATACCCCTTAAGTCATGGACAAGTGATCTCAATGTGGTCAAACCTTTATCAATTTGTGTGTTTATGCTTGGTGGTTATGTCAGGTTGGAGTTTTCTACATATTCATGTGCTTGTGTGGGGTTTTGATTGTCTCCAGGTTCCATCTTAATTATTATGATGCAATTTAATAAGGGATTTCATATAAATTAGGTCGGTTTTTTTAATTAAACTAACAAATTACAAAAATCATGCAAATAAATAATTTAAGGAATAAAAAACAATAAAATAATAAAAAATACATACATGGCTTGTCTCCTAGATGGTGTTAGGATATTATACTGATTCCACAAGTTTTTCCTTCTTCAAAGGTGAATGCAAACAACCTACAAACAATATCATTGTGAACAATCTAAAGTAATTGTCACTTGCATTCATAATTTATGAAATGTTCAAATGTAATTGTATTTCGTTCACTATTAAGCTTTACTAAAAAATATACTACATTGCTTAAATATAAGATGTGATTAATATTGATATACTTTATTCTTACTTCATTATTAATATACATAGTTGTAAGATTGAGGATATTCTCCAAAAAGTGGTCCATATCCTTCATGAGATTGAGGATATGCTCCATGGTTTAATTATTGATGTTAATTACCAATTTAGTTTCAACTCAAACATTTACGGTATACCTTTGCAACTCCAAGGGAAATTGTTACTTTTTAATCTCTCTCTATATATGTCTCTCTGTGTGTGTGTGTGCATGCATGCATTATTTTATATTCATAATATATTTCCATTTTCTATTGTGAACAGTCTGAAAATTTGATATATGAACAATATATGATAGAAAAAAAGATTATACCATCAAGAAGGATGATGAAAAAATACAGTTATTTTCATTGAAGGATGAAGACCCTAGAGAAGTGTTTATAGCATTTGCAAAGTTCCTAAGCATGGTTAAAGAAATGAAGGAATTCTATGATGTTGTTTAGAGAAGAGTTGAGTGAGGCATACAACAAAATGATGAACTTGAAAGCTCTTTGAAACATGATTTTTTTTAGGATATGGAATATTTGCTAGAGGAGTATGTAGATATTGTGAAAAATGACTATTCCCGTGGCTTGTCACCTAAGAGGAGAATTGTGCAAGACATGGACTTGATTATGGGCATGTTGTTGTAATCAAGTTGTGTATAAGAACATTTCAATAAAGAGGTTAGATTTTAATTGATAGGTAGAATAGTTGTTGTCAAAGGTATATTGATCGCAGAAAGTATGATCTTGTGTATGGTTTCAATACTAATTACAGAAAAGAGCAATGGTTATTGTAGAATGTGTATATATATTCTAGAATTGAATAAGATCACATTCGTAAATAGATTTCCTTTATCGAGCATGGATGATTTGATGGAAAATTTGTGTGGAACCAAATTATTTTTTGAGATAAATATGAAGAGTGGGTATCATTAAACTAGAATTAAAGAAGGTGGTGAATGGAAAATTGCATTCAATACAGAAGGACTATGATTAGTTAGTTATGTAATCTAGAATGACTAGTGTACCAAGGACAATCATGGTATAATAATGCATTTGAAGATGATGTTGTTGCTATTGTACACTCGTAATCTTGTGGCTATGTATCTATATGATATTTTCATATGCAATGAGAGAAAATATGAGCATCTAGAACATCTAACATTGATGTTTGAGATCTCGGTTAAATAGGAGTTATGAATTAAATTGAAGCATGAGCTATTTAAAAAGGAATTGGTGTGCCTTGGGTTTATTGTATACCAAGAATGTTTTTTCATATCCTAAACCAAACCAAGTAAGTGTCATTGAAGTTAGGGGCTCTCATGATATTTCAAATTTGTACATGAAGTTCATCAAGAAATACAGTATCATTATCTTAAATATTTTTACCACACATTTATGAAAAGTGTCTTAACATGGATGGAAAATATATTACTATCATATTGCATTTTACTTTCGATGAAACATAGAAATCAAATTGATGAGGTACTAAAAGCCAATGAAACCAAAATTTGTAAAGCAACCAAACCTCAAGGATTCCCAAGGCATTATGAAGATGGAAGGAATTTTGAGATTCATTAGTTTATTCAAAGGGTCCATGTTGTGAAATAAAATAAGAGAAATCAGTATTCCATATATCGATAAAGAGATCAAGCACTCAAGGTGAGTAGAAGAGACATGTTGAGTTGATTAGGGTTCAACATGTTATGATTTTTGTTGATTGGTTTGTTGGGCAATGATGGCCAAATTGGAGATTTCCATTGTTTCACTGTTAGAAGAGGGAGATGGACATTCAAGTGATAGAGAAGGGTATCCATTACCATATTCACATACAAGGAGTTTGTTCTATATTCAAGAGACATTGCCAAAGTATAAAATTACTAGAGTAGGAGGAAAATAAGATAAATAAAAGTTTTATATAAGGATCAAGCATACCTGGATTGATTTGGAGATGATATTCATATCTTATAGATTCTTGGTGACCTATTTCCCTTATACATATTTTCTCAATAACTCTAAAAATGTGAGGTGGAGTTTGGTCCAAATGGCAACAAATTGCGTCAAGAACGTGCACATGTTCCTCCTAGGAATGTGCACACATTACTATGAACATGCATATGTTATTAAGAATGCACACACATTATTGGGAACATGCCTATGTGGCATGCTGAGTGGAGGTTTAGGGTTTGTCGAAAATGTCACATTAGGAACCTGTGCACATTCCTAGGAATGTGCATGTGTTATTGTTCATGCATGTTCCTTCTCACCCCATTGCCACTTTATCATCCATCAAATTGTGCACTCACCTGTAACAATCTCTCATTACCACTTATAAATGGGAATTGGATGTAGCTATTATGTTGGATCTCTATGGTCAACCTTTACCTTTCGATATTCCATGCATCTAGCAATAAAATCAACCACATATGTCTTCATTCTGAGACAATAATATTGGCCTCTTACAACCACAAAAGTTTTTCAATACCCTCGATGACCAGTGTATGGCACATTGTGCATTTGTTTTAAGACTAAATTTGTTAACTTCTGAGAATTAGGAACATAAAATTTATTCATGCACAAAAGGATTACATCCTCTTTCAAACTTTAATATTTACATTTTTCTTGTACATTACTATGTTGTAAGATTTCTTTAATTTGCACATGATGTTGGTCTATCATCAAAACTTTTAAAATACTATTTTTCAAGTGTGAAATGTACATACTAATGGTTGTATCATACATTTCATGCACCCTTCTACTGAGTACATCAACCACTATATTCTCTTAACCCTTAATGTGCTTGATGTCAAATTCATATTTTCTAAGAAATTATAGCCATCTAGTTTGTCTAGCATTCAATGTTGTTGTTGTTTGTCCAAAAAATTGTTTTAGACGAGTATGGTTTGTCCTCATCTCAATGAGATAATGCCTCCAATATATTTTCAGTGCATGAACAATTACTACAAGTTTCAAATCATGGGTAGCATAATTTCTCTCATGCTCCTTCAAATTTCTTTACTCATAGAAAATTACATTCCCACTTTTGGTAAGGACTCCAACAAACCCTTCTTTACATGCATTAGTGTACCCAAAAAAATCCTCATTTGGATCTACAATATTTAATATAGGTGCACTTATAATCAATAAATATTTCAAGTGTTGGAAACTCTCTTCACACTTGGTATTCCATTGAAATTTTATTCCTTTCTTTTGCAAGGAAGTGATTGGGTGTGAAATCTTGGAGAAACTATAATGAATCTATTGTAGTAACCATCTAGACCCATAAATGATCTAACTTTTGATTGCTTCAATATTTTTAGGATCCATTGTTATGCCATCCTTTGAGACATTGTGGCCCAAATAATGGATCTACTTTTGATAAAAAAAAAAATCACTTGATCATCTTGGCATACAATTGGTGTTCTTTCAAAACTTGT
This sequence comes from Picea mariana, assembly GCA_032191745.1. Classification (NCBI taxonomy): domain Eukaryota; kingdom Viridiplantae; phylum Streptophyta; class Pinopsida; order Pinales; family Pinaceae; genus Picea; species Picea mariana. Next base: position 63,264 of record JASDQU010010392.1, on the reverse strand, counting down.
AGCACCATCCTCAAATGTTGATAATGTTCGTCATCTATCTTAGAGTAGAGAAGAATATCATCCAAGAAGACGATAACAAATTTTTCCTAGTAATATGTGAACACTCCATTAATTAAACACATAAAATTAATTGGTTCAATTGTCAACCCAAATGCAATGAAAAAAAAATCATAATGACCATACCTTGTCCGAAAGGTTGTCTTGCTAGTATCTTCTTCTTATATTCTTAACTAACGATAACTCGATATCAAACCAATATTGGAAAGTATCTTTTCTTCCTTGAAGTGATCGAAATGATCATCAACCATTGAAAAATGATACTTTTTATTCACTGTAACCTTATTCATATGTATAAATCCAACACATAATCTCACGATTCCATCCCTTTTATTCAAAAACAAAATGGGGCACCCCAAGGATAAACACTTGGATGTATGTACCTCTTCTTCAAAAACTCTTTTGGATGTATCTACAACTCTTTAATTTCTTGTGTGCTCATTCAATAGGGAGTCTTTGAAACCAGGGGAATCCATGAATTAAATCAATAGAGAATCAATTTCTCTCTTTGGTGTCAATCCTGAAAATTCCCCAAACATGTGTTTATATTTCTTCAAAACTGGATAATCTTCGAGATTTGGCTCCTTAACTTTTGTTGGTTCTGTTAGTACTGAGAGTCACACTTAGATTGTTGTAAGTGCAAGCCCAGTACCCATAAAAATGTAAATGGATTAAAATGGTGTGAATAGGTGGATCAGCAAGATGAGAAAGAAAGGGAGAGGGCCACAAAAAGCCTGCAAAGGCATTCCATTGGGCATGGAGTCATAAAATCCTACATATCAAAGGAAATCAAATTGTATATCATATAAAGAGATATATAATGATGAGTAGAAGCATGGTGAATATGAAAAAATGAAGAATATCCATTATACAGAGATCCTTTCTGCAATAGATAAATATTTTCTTAAACAGTGAACACTAATTTAATGGGCAAGCTACAACAGATCCTATGTTGTTCATAAATCCATCAATCAATGACAGTTATGATCCTCAAAACATGCAATATGTTCAATAAAGAAGATAACAAAGAAGTGGGAAAACAAAGAATACAATATGATAACAGCTCTCATGAATCTTTAATGGCAGAAAATGTCATTACAAACAAGTCCTCAGGCTTACAAATGAGCAACTAAAATTGCTCCTACTCTCTCTAGTCTCTCTTGTCTCATGAATCCGACCCCAATATACTCTTGTACCATGAAATATATATCACTATAGGTCCTTTACATCTCACCAATTTGAACTCCAACTCCTTTCCCAAAATAGAAACAATTACAAACAAAGAATGGCACGTTTTAATTGATTTCCTACTTTTCAGGAGGCGAAATTATGAAAAATAGGCTTCAAAATTCCACTTATAATTATCAAACTATAATAGATTTGTACAATATAAGAATATGTTTTTTATATAAGCTCGTTCTGAAGAAAAACCTCTCTCGATTTCTTGAAATTCATCTCCATGTGGTCGGAATACGTGTCGCAAAAACATGTCTCAGACAAGAAATCATGAAAACTGAAAAAAGCAGAGCTCAAAGATTCTTTTGAATTTGTCAATCCATTACACCTGTGTGAAAAGTGAAGGAGGCTAATGTTCATGGGTCCATGATTGACAATAAACTCCTTTGGATTTTGAAAATTCATCCTAGTTCACTTGAAAATCTTCTTGGAAGTCAGCTGGTCAAAAATACCAGTTCAGTAGTCTTAGAACAGAGTTTCCACAACAAATTCCGTAGCACATTTTGTAGCACATTTCATAGAACCTGTCTAAATTCATAGTGTCTGAGCCAATTCATAGAGCCAAAGGAAAATCAAGTATCCAATCCCTTCTTGACCTCCAAACAAGACAAAACATCTCATGGAGTACCTAATGGCTATGAGGTTGATGCTGGTAATTTTAGACTTGCACTCAGATGCCTGCAAACTTCCTAACCTCCAACCCACTTCCTTAACTAGTACACAGTTCCAACTCAAACATATATTTCACACTTCGAGGAGGTTATTAGTTGATGGTATGACATAATCCCTGAGAATTTGTTTAAAATACAAGCTCTAAAAACAATAAGATATTTTGTGTCATGATTCTTTAACCCTACAATTCTATGTGATAACATCTGGCTCCACAGGGGATGGCATGTTCCCTGTGAGCCTCCAAGAACATGCAGTTTAGTGCCTTATCCATTCCATCTGTACATACTGTATTCCTGAAAACATCTCTACCCCTTATTGAAAAATAAAAACACTGTCATAAGCTGCAAACCAAACTCACACTGTAGACAAATTCAAACTGAAAATCACATGCTCATGGAGTGAGCTTATTTATGTACATCAACTTACACTAATCTATCTAGTTGAGCTCCTTTGCTTAATACTTCCAATGCATCCATGTGAGTATCGAACTGATGAAAATAACTCCTTCCATGTAATGGTTAGAAATAATTTTCAAGTGATATGAAGCTTGCAGCAAGAGGTTAGTAAGAAATCGATACTTACAACTATGATCTGAAATCATACCAACAACTGGATCATTAGAAACCTTTCAAAAATATAACTCTATGTAAAAATCCATAGGATCATGAAACTTAGGAAAAGACATTTCTAGTTGGTTAAGAAAATCATCTTGCTCCTCTGTGAAGGATGATTCATCAATAAAATGATGGTCCTCATATACTTTACAACTACTCATATGTTGTTTGATGTTTGTTGCAACTGCAAGTATAGAAATGATAGACATTTCCTCGCTGATCCGTGGAGTTTTTTGCTCATCAATAGGTGATAAAGAGAATTCCAACTACTACTGCAATTCTTCCCTATCTTCTTCATTATCATATGCTGGTTGGCTGCTAATAAGCTCTGTATGTGCTTTAGAAAAGATCTAGTCTTTATCATTTGAATACTCAAAGGAAACAATTTGATTTTCATGACAACTTAAAACAGTAGATACATTTGATACAATGTCAAAAGTATCTACATCTTGGCTATCACTTTGAATATCATCAACCTCTTGATAATAATTAAAAGTGTCTTCTACTGTAGCATACTCTTTAAGACTATTTGATCCTTTACTCAGCAAATCAAATTCATAACAAAATTCTTGATCAAGGAAATCAACTACAAATTTCTCTTTGCAAAACAAACGAAATGCATCATGAAAATGTCTTAATGAGTAATACAAGCAACCAGGAGTGATCTACACCAATCACTATCTGCTCCATCTAAAGAGTATGTAAACAATTTGATGAGGACATCTTCATGTATAATTTTTAGCTTACACATGCACTCATGAAAGTCTAATAAAAACTCAATTGGTACTTCACAATCCTCTCTTCTAAACCTAGGAAGGAAACCTTCTCATTCATCTATACTAGGCACTGGATTTGGAAAAATGACTATCTTTGAAAAATCACAGAAAGCATACCTCCGAGATAGGATCTTGTCCATTTCAAAAAAATGGAGTCTCCAATAGATATATGAACAGTGGAGTCACCATGGTGAAAGATAAGCAGTCTAAAAGTGTCTAGCTTCAGTTCACCATCCAAAGCTAGATCTAATCATCATAGTTCATCCAGGGAAGGTGTCTTCATTGTCGTCCCCGACAATGATGCCAAAAATATTAGCACTAAGAGTCACACTTAGACTGTTGTAAATGGAAGCCAAGTACCCATCAAAATGTAAATGGATTAAATAGCGGGATGAACATACATCATATATTCATCATAATTTATTAGGAGATAAATAGTGGGATGAACATACATAAATTTCAAGTGCTCCGCCACAACAACCAACAAGCGGACACACAAGATAATAACGTGACTCATTAGCCTCGAGGAGCATTGTGCATCAATGATATAGTCTAGAGGGACCCTCCCCTAGCATCCCTAAGCCCATGGTCCCTTCACCTTTGTATATGACGAGTTCCTTGAGGATTGGGGGTCTATCCTCCACTGACCAGCTCAACAGTTTCATGTTGGCCCACCATCTTTCACTTGAACTCTCCTTAGTGGGGGAACATCGCGGTGGTTCATCGCACCTGGAAAATCGTGGGACATGGACTTTTGTCCTTTTAGAAAATGCTCCTTGCTTTAGCATATTTTCACGCATCACCTCCTGGATCCTCACATGCTCTCTAGTACAACTCTAGGAGATCACACTTTTTACTAAATTCATGTCACTGATACCTTTACTACTCTGGTTAGCGTCACCTCCATGGATGTTTGCATCACCCACTCTACCTGATAATTTCCTGACTATCCTGTCGTCGATCCGCGTCATGTGGAAAATTCTCAAAGGGATGATGTTTCATCTGTGTCAATCACCTTATCAGTTTGGGTTGAGGATGTATGTGGTATTTTGTTGCATTTCTCAGGATTTTTTCTCCACGCCTTCGACTCTCTCTCCTATTCCTTTGATAACTATATCTTGGCCCTCAGATTATATCCTGAGGCCGCGTAACCCACTCGTCCTCTTTGAAATCTTCGCATTCACGATGGAAAATAGACCAAGAGGCCACATAAGAAATCGGAGGGGATGCTTGTGAAAGGAATTGGAGGAATTGGAGCATACCGTGTAGGTGACTCTCATCAGGATGGACAATCTTACAACACAATTTGGGAAACATATGGAACTCTTGATTGATCAACGCACAAGGAGACAACATTTGGAAGACAAATTGGGAGAAATTCAAATGGATGTGGAGGAGGTTCGTCGTTCCCCAGTGTGGTCGATCCCTTCTAAGGATCACTCAATCATTTCAGACGAGGCTTCTTCACCACTGAATTAAAATCCAGTTCCAAATTTAAACAAACCTCCAAACTTTGCTTCATTAGGCCAACCTAAAACAAGAATGTAGTTTTTTTACACACCAATTCTGATGTATTTTTGTGTATTGTGCTTAGGCACCTTTTATCATCTATATAGTTGGAATAGACAGATTAATAGTTTTACAGTCAACAATAATAGTTGTTGTACACACCCACCAATTTTTTTGATAGCATTTGTAAACTTCTCCTCTCGAACAGCTTTGTTAGAGGCCTCCTCTGTCAGAGATTTGAAGCTTGACTTATCACACTCTTATCTCATGCGCTATCTCCTCTTGCCATCTGGTCTTCTGGTTTCTGCTACTCTCAACAGAACCAATATCATCAGGTTAAACACTTTACTCTGTCTGAATGATGAACCCCACCACCTGGACTCCACCAAGCTCTTGCAGTTTTATGTGAACACTATAGCCGGCTTTCCACGACCCTCTGCACCTACCACTACCCTATAGCGGCCTCCTACCTTCGCAGGACTTACTACCAGTGCTCAGTCATCGCTTTATACTAGACTACAAGTGAACCTTATTATCTGGATGAGTGAACTATATCAGACAGTACTAAGGAACATCGAGTGCAAATACAGGCAAATAAGAAAGATCATAATGAGCGAATGTTACAGAGATAATGAGCAAAACTTAAGAGATAAACACATATATGTGGAAGACTTGTTTATATTAAATCAGAGCATAACTCACGGGTATTACAAGATTTGTGCCAAATGCACAAGCTGAGAGCAGTATGCTCTTCGCTCACCAAACTTAATTACAGACTCTAGAGTCCAAGAAAGACACGAAGCTTCAGACAGAAGGGAAGCTTAGAGAGTCTAACTGACTGACTTCAGAATTACCCCCTCTCCGAGAATGAACTCTCATCCTTCTTTCTACAAATTTTGAAGGAAGAGTCATCATGAAGAAAGGATTTTGAATAGACAAGTGGCTCCATGTGTCTGCCACTAAATCTTTACTTTAGGATTTGGCGGTAGAGATCATACAAGATCTTCCAGCCAAATCAAAGATTTATTTCATATCCACCAAAAGTGGATGGAATAGTAGGTATGACGGGGTAGTCATGCAAGATTCCTTGACCAGAGGACAGACATATATGACATAAAGTAGAGCATCTTGGAAATGTGGGTCAAACCGCACCAAAATTCAGAGAAGTGCTCCGAGTTTCCAAGATTCTCTTTATTTCAAAAGAGACAATGTTTACACTATGGAGGTTGATTACAGTAACCCACTAAACCTGAATGGCACCACTGTCGGCCATTTAGACATGAATTCTTGTGATTACACTATGGAGTTGGTTACGTCAACCCATGGAAACTGACTAGCACAAATAATCATTCCATTGGAAATCATGGAAGTGACAGAACCTATAAGGGTCCCAGTGTTGAGTGTAGACTTCTCTTAATAGTTCTGGGTCTTCATCACTGTCTACATCTTGTTGGAGTACATATCTGGTCCTGATAATCCATGGATGTCTTTCCCTTATAAATAACATTTTATATTCTACTTTGGAATAAAGATCTCTGACAGTTTGTAAGTTCCTATTTGGAAAGAGGAACATTCTAGCTCTTTCTGTGACTTCAGGATCTATTCTGGTTGGATATAATGCAAACTTTTGCCACCAGTCTACTAACCAGTCAGGTTCAAGAAAAATAATAAAAGATACAAAGAATTTAATCATGCAATAATAATACCTATATCTATCTGTCCAAAGATAGACGTTATACCACATCGTTTTATATTGTGAATAATTTATGTCAAATAATCTTTCTTCAGGATCCTGATTCATCCAAGATTGCAGAGTTCTCATTCTATTGATTTGGAAGAAGTTCCAAGATGGATTTTCTTGCCATGTTTGGGTTTGCTGGTCAAACCATTCTCTGTTAGCAGATCTGATTCTGCTAAGATCACCCATTTCAACTAACTTTTTTCTAGATGCAATTGTTGAAGCATGATGCATTCTTCCAATTATGTGTTGAGGAGGGATTACATGAATATTGGTGTTTCTTGAAAATCCTGGCAATCCAAACTCAACTCCTTCTGATGATCTTAGTTGCGAGCCTAGTATCCAATGTTCTTTATAAACTTCCCGTGGGGTATTTTCATCTAAATAATGGGTGGTTGGACCATTTCTATGATCATCCCGGGTATCTATAATTACCATGCCTTTTTAACAGTAGGCAATCTGAGCATGGGATTCTAAGATAAATGGTAGTTCTACCTTTTTAGGGGGATGATATTCAATACCTAGCAGGGTAATGAAATACCCTGGTTCTCCTGTAGAAACTTTATAAGATCCATGAGGCTCTACTGCAGACAAGAATGGCGTGCCAAGAATACAGTCTACTCGTAATTCAAAAATTAGATATTTCATCCCTAAAGCATATTCTTCAAATAACAGAATGCCTTTAGGAATTTCATAATTGAAAGCAATATTTACATTTCCTAGTCCAATAGCAGAACCACAACTAGGAAGCCAGTACTTAGCAGGGATCAAGTCTTTGTTTAAAAAATTCATATCAGATCCAGTGTTTATGAGTGCATTCAGCATGAATATTTCTCTGTTTATTTCTAGCTTGACCCTGACATAATATTTTTGATACCTGATAGGCATAATTTTCATACTTGTGAGCCCTTGCATTTGGGCTGATGTTTGCATTTGTATTGGATTTTCAAAAGGATCATCTTCTAATGGTGGAGGAATAGAGTCCAATCTTTCTTTTAATTCTTTGATTTCTTGTCTGGCCCAAGAATCAATCTTGAAGCTTTATTCTACTTCTTCCTCCATTCTTTTGATTTTCTCTTGTAATCCAGAGATCTCATTTTTTAATGAAAATACTTATTTAGCCAAATCAGTTATAGAAGTATTCTGTAACTTTGCTTCTTTGCTAAATTTGATGAAGGTTTTTGTATTCTTATCAAAAGAAGCATCAATGAACAAAGGCTCTCTTCTAGGCAGCTCAACATTTTTGTTCCTTTGTTCAGTCTTCATAGTTTTTACAAAAGTATCAAGAAGAGATTTTTTCATATCACCTTCAGGTAGGGCCTTAATCTGGGCCAACATTTGTGCTTCTTGATCTCCTGTATTGTGGAACATACATACTTTCAGTTTTTGCTGGGTTTCTGGCTCTGATTCAAAGTCAGAACTGTCAGTACTACTTTTGCAAGAGAAACAATTTGGATTTCTACAATTGCAATCCTGATTAATTAATATTTCCTCTTCTAAGCTATATTGGAACTTAGAAGTACTGTCAAAATTGGAGCAACACCCTTCTTGAAGAAGATGAACTTCTTCTCTTTTGAATGGATTATAAATGCATTGATTGGTTTCATGATCATTTTCCCCGCATCTATTAAAATGTGTTCTCAAAGCCAATTACCTCTTTTGTTGAGCCTCTTTTGCCTTTTGTTCTAAAATTTTCCCTTTAGATTTTCAGGAGGCTATGTTTTCTGGGCAGTTATAAGCCAAATGCCCTGATTTTCCACATATCCAACAATGAGCTTGTTGTCTAGCCTGATGAGTATGAGTTTTCAGTTTGATGTCTTCAGGCTCATAGTAATGTGTTCTAGGCTGATATTTATACCTGTATTTGTGTTTTCTCCCTTTTTCTTCTCTGAATTCCCTTTTCTTTTTCTTTCTCTTTCTGGCTAGATTTGTAATATATAGGCCATATTTTTCACAAATAGATTTTTGGTCAGGGAGATAGGTAGACTTTGATACATAGTTTTGGACTTTCATACTGGTGCAAAGTCCAATTAAGGCCTTAGTAATCAGGGAGTAGATTTCTTCCCATGTGTACATTTCATAAGGAAGTTTAAACACTTCCTGAATTTTCAAATACTCAACAAATTTACTTGGTATTGCTGCCAAGTATACCTATTTCCAAAGGAGGTTTTGACTATCCTGAACCTCAAATATCCTTTGTGTCCATTCTGTATGAAATTCTTCATATTCGGACATCTTCCTTCATTTCATATTCATGAGAATTATTTCATGTTTATCAGCAATTTCAAATTCTGTACCACACCAGTGCTCAAGAATTGCAGTAGTTAGAGCACCAATCATGTTATTTTGGGGAGATCCATCAGTATGATACACAATATCTCCCTGTTCGTCTCTAAGGACTTTGCCCTCCATCTTGGCAATCATTATAGGGTAGGAAATTACTTCCCACCATTTACTGAGAGTGCCTGTAAAGCATTGGATGATAGTTTTGCATGCCTCTATTTCAGTTTTTCCCTTCATACACATAATCTTATATGAGACATACATCCTGTCTATCATTTGTCTAATTTTTTCTATAGGCAGACTGTCAATGTTCCACTCCTAGAACCAATATTCAACAAATGTCTATGTTTCTGGTAATATTCCTTTCCCTATTAGGTTTGGGGCTAATGGTCTGGTGGTATGGTGTGGGATATTCTCATAAGCAAGATTTTGGATAGTCACAAGGGAATGACAGTCATGTGAAGAAGATTCTAGTTCTTCTTCTTTAGAAAAATGATGTGGGAGTTTTTTCTGAATTACTGTCTTTAAAGGCTTATATACAGGAGATAGTATGGAGATTTGTGAGCTTGGAAGGATGAATGAATCAGGGATAGGCCTATCAGGATGGCTATCCTTCTTTTTTATTTCTGTCAGTGTATTTCCCATTTTAGAGAAAGCTTGTCCTAATCCTTCCGTTATCTCTTCATGGTTTCTTGTGGACTCTCTGGATTTATAAGAGATTTCACTCAGAGCAGAGTCCATTTTGTCTTTTACTTCGGTGACCTTATCTTGGATTTGATCAATAGACTATACAATAGTGTTTGTAGATACTTGCAGATCTACAATTTGACTTTTCTGAGCATAGTCATTGGTCACGAAGATGTGGGTGGCCATACCTCTTAAGGCAGTGTTAGTCAAGCTAATTTTCTCAGAGACTGCCTGGACTCTTTTATCAATTCCTGATAGCTGGATGGCCTCTTCAAAAAGTAGCAAGGGAACTGCTTTGACTTGTTTGTTGTTGTCTTCTAGGACAATTCCCTTAAAAGGTGGAAATGTAGAGTTAGATTCCACAATATGCCCATCAATGCTTTTCCACTTATGCTTGGGGGAGGTTTCAGAGGTTTCTTCCATCATTTGAACTACAACCTTTTGATTTAATTTATTCCATTCAAAGAAGCAAATCCATAGGTTATTGTCAAATACATACTGCTGCCAGTCTTTAGAAAGTTTAATTTTTTTAGGGTCTGGCACAACTGTATTAAATTCATTTGTCTCGGGATTTGTAAATAAATCCCAGTTCAACATCCTTTTGATCCATTCTTCATTGATGGATCCCTTCTGGCATTCTCTCATATCTGTATGAAATTTGTGAATTTCTTCTACAGAGGGTCTTGGAATATCACTAGGTAAGGGATTAGAAAATCTGCAGTCTGGTATAACTTTATCACACTGTTCTATGTACCCTAACCCATATCTCGGAGTGCCAGGGGGTGTCATTCCATTATATATGTCTTGGATTCTAGGATCTAATGTTTCTATGGTGGGCATATAATGGATCATTAAACAAAAAGAAGATTCAGAAGTAGAAACAACACTAGCTATGGTATTATGTACAGAGCGATAACAATCTGAAGAATCCATAGTAGTAGAGTTTACTATTTCTTCACAGGAAAGCAGGGCGTTTAGTCTTATGTCTTCTCGAAAGAAGATTAGACAGGCTCCTGGCTGACTGCTCAGGAAGAAACTAGCAACTCTGTCAGGAGGTCGCAGTAGTGGAAACTCTACCTTTAAAGAGCCCGAGACTACTAATACGGCCTCAGAAGTGTGTCGCAAGAGTGGAAACCCTACCTTTAAAGGGCCCGAGACTCTTGATATGGCACGGGATTCTTTATACACACATAAATAAATCACATAGACTTATAAACAAAGCGAATAGCTTTATTAGATCGAAGAGTCTGATATCATACCTGGGGCAAAAGAAAGTTAGATGGCTCTGATACAAATGGTATCAGAGCCATCCGACTTTCTTTCGCCCCGGGTATGATATCAGACTCTTCAATCTAATAAAGCTATTCGCTCTATTTATAAGATTGTGTGATTTAATTTTTGTGTGTATAAAGAATCCAGTGCCGTATCAAGAGTCTTGGGCCCTTTAAAGGCAGGGTTTCCACTCTTGCGACACACTTTTGAGGCCGTATCAGTAGTCTCGAGCTCTTTAAAGGTAGAGTTTCCACTACTGCGACCTCTTGACAGAGTTTCTAGTTTCTGCTGAGCAGTCGGCCAGGAGCCTGTCTAATCTTTTTTCGGGAAGACATAAGACTAAATGCCCTGCTTTCCTGTGCAGAAATAGTAAACTCTACTACTATGGATTCTTCAGATTGTTATCACTCTGTACATAATACCATAGATAGTTCTCTTTCTACTTCTGAATTTGCTTTTTGTTTAATGATCCATTATATTCCTACCATAGAAACATTAGATCCTAGAATCCAAGACATATATAAGGGAATGAGACCCCCTGGCACTCTGAGATATGGGTTAGGTTACATAGAACAGTGTGATAAAGTTATACCAGACTGTAGATTTTCTAATCCCTTACCCAGTGATATTCCAAGACCCTCTATAGAAGAAATTCACAATTTTCATACAATTATGAGAGGATGCCAGAAGGGATCGATCAATGAAGAATGGATCAAAAGGATGTTAAACTAGGATTTATTTACAAATCCTAAGACAAATGAATTTAATACAGCCGTGCCAGACCCTGAAAAACTTAAACTTTCTAAAGACTGGCAGCAGTATATATCTGACAATAACCTATGGATTTCCTTCTTTGAATGGAGGAAATTAAATCAAAAGGCTATAGTTCAAATGATGGGAGAAACCTCTGAAACCTCCCCCAATCATAAGTGGAAAAGCATTGATGGGCATATTGTGGAATCTAACTCTACATTTCCACCTTTTAAGGGAATTGACCTAGAAGACAACAACAAACAAGCCAAAGCAGTTCCCTTGATACTTTCTGAAGAGGTCATCCAACTATCAGGAATTGATAAAAGAGTCCAGGCAGTCTCTGAGAAAATTAACTAGACTAACATTGCCTTAAGAGTTATGGCCACCCACACCTTTGTGACCAATGACTATGCTCGGAAAAGTCAAATTGTAGATCTGCAAGTATCTACAAACACTATTATACATTTTGTTGATCAAATCCAAGATAAGGTCACTGAAGTAAAAGACAAAATGGACTCTACTCTGAGTGAAATCTCTTATAAATCTAGAGAGTCCACAAGAAACCATGAGGAGATAATGGAAGGATTAGGACAATCTTTCTCTAAAATGGGAAAGACACTGACAGAAATAAAACAGAAGGATAGCCATCCTGATAAGCCTATCCCTGATTCATTCATCCTTCCAAGATCACAAATATCCATATTGTCTCCTGTATATAAGCCTTTAGAGATAGTAATTCAGAAAAAATTCCCACATCACTTTCCTAAAGAAGAAGAACCATAATCTTCTTCACGTCACCGTCATTCCCTTGTGACTGTCCAAAATCCTTCTTATGAGAATATCCCACACCATACCACCATACCATCATCCCTAGACCTAATAGGGAAAGGAAGATTACCAGAAACACAGCCATTCACTGAAGATTGGTTCCAGGGGTGGAACATTGATAGTCCGTCTATAGTACAAATTAGACAAATGATAGACAGGATGTATGTCTCATATAAGATTATGTGTATGAAGGAAAAAACTGAAATAGAGGCATGCAAAACTATCATCCAGTGCTTTACAGGCACTCTCAGTAAATGGTGGGAAGTAATTTCCTCCCCTATAATGATTTCCAAGATGGAGGGAAAAGTCCTTAGAGACGAACAGGGAGATATTGTGTATCATACTGATGGATCTCCCCAGAATAACATGATTGCTGCTCTAACTACTGCAATTCTTGAGCACTGGTGTGGTACAGAATCTGAAATTGCTGATAAATATGAAATGTAGGAAGATGTCTGAATATGAATAATTTCATATAGAATGGACACAAAGGATATTTGAGGTTCAGGACAGTCAAAACCTTCTTTGGAAACAGGTATACTTGGTAGCAATACCAAGTAAATTTGTTGAGTATTTGAAAATTCAGGAAGTGTTTAAACTTCCTTATGAGATGTACACATGGGGAGAAATCTACTCCCTGATTACTAAGGCCTTAATTGGACTTTGCACCAGTATGAAAGTCCAAAAATTTGTATCAAAGTCTACCTATCTCCTTGACCAGAAATCTATTTGTGAAATATATGGCCTATATATTACAAATCCAGCCAAAAAGAGAAAGAAAAAGAAAAGGGAATTCAGAGAAGAAAAAGGGAGAAAACACAAACACAAGTATAAATATCATCCTAGAGCACATTACTATGAGCATGAAGAAATCAAACTGAAAACTCATACCCATCAGGCTAGATAGAAAGCTCGTTGTTGGATATGTGGAAAATTGGGGCATTTGGCTTATAACTGCCTAGAAAACATAGCCTCTAGAAAATCTAAAGGGAAAATTTAAGAACAAAAGGCAAAAGAGGCTCAAGAAAAGAGGCAATTGGCTTTGAGGACACAATGTAATAGATGCGGAGCAAATGATCATGAAACCAATCAATGTCCTTATAACCCATTCAAAAGAGAAGAAGTTCGTCTTCTTCAAGAAGGGTGTTGCTCCAATTCTGACAGTACTTCTAAGTTTCAATATGGCTCAAAAGAGGAAATATTAATTAATCAGGATTGCAATTGTAGAAATCCAAATTTCTACTCTTGCAAAAGTAGTACCAATAGTTTTGACTTTGAATCAGAGCCAAAAACCCAACAAAAACTAAAAGTCTATATGTTCCACAATACAGGAGATCGAGAAGAACAAATGCTGGCCTAGATTAAGGCCCTACCTGAAGGTGATATGAAAAAATATCTTCTTGATACTTTTGTAAAAACTGTGAAGAATGAACAAAGGAACAAAAATGTTGAGTTGCCTAGAAGAGAGCCTTTGTTCATTGACGCTTCTTTTAATAAGAATACAAAATCCTTCATCAAATTTAACAGAGAAGAAAAGTTGCAAAATACTTCTGTAACTGATTTGGATAAAGAAGTACTTTCATTAAAAAAGGAGATCTCTGGATTAAAAGAGAAAATCAAAACAATGGAGGAAGAAGCAGAATACAGCTTCAGGATTGATTCTTGGGCCAGACAAGAAATCAAAGAATTAAAAGAAAGATTGGACTCTATTCCTCCACCATTAGAAGATGCTCCTTTTGAAAATCCAATACAAGGGAAAATAGCAGCCCAAATGCAAGGGCTCACAGGTATGAAAATTATGCCTATCAGGTATCAGAAATATTATGTCAGGGTCAAGCTAGAAATAAACAGAGAAATATTCATGTTGAATGCACTCATAAACACTGGATCTGATATGAATTTGTTAAACAAAGACTTGATCCCTGCTAAGTACTGGCTTCCTAGTTGTGGTTCTGCTATTGGACTAGGAAATGTAAATACTGCTTTCAATTTTGAAATTACTAAAGGTATTCTATTATTTGAAGAATATGCTTTAGGGATGAAATATCTAATTTCTGAATTAACAGTAGACTGTATTCTTGGCACACCATTTTTGTCTGTAGTAGAGCCTCATGGCTCTTATAAAGGTTCTACAGGAGAACCAGGGTATTTCATTACCCTACCAGGTATTGAAGATCATCCCCCTAAAAGGGTAGAACTACCATTTATCTCAGAATACCATGCTCAGATTGCCTACTATAAAAAAGGCATGGTAATTATAAATACCTGGGATGATTATAGAAATGGTCTAGCCACCCATTATTTAGATGACAATACCCCATGGGAAGTTTATAAAGAACATTGGATACCAGGCTGGCAACTAAGATCATCAGAAGGAGTTGAGCTTGGATGGCCAGGATTTTCAAGAAACACCAGTGTTCATGTAATCCCTCCTTAGCACATAATTGCAAGAATGCATCATGCTTCAACAATTTCATATAGACAAAAGTTGGTCGAAATGGGTGATCTTAGCATAATCAAATCTACTAACAGCGAATGGTTTGACCAGCAAACCCAAACATGGCAAGAAACTCCATCTTGGAACTTCTTCCAAATCAATAGAATGAGAACTCTGCAATCTTGGCCAAATCAAGATCCTGAAGAAAGATTATTTGACATAAATTATTCACAATATAAAACAATGTGGTATAACGTCTATCTTTGGACAGATAGATA
>JASDQU010010392.1:36756-48040 GCA_032191745.1 Picea mariana | reverse complement strand
TCCTGAAGTGACAGAAACAACTAGAATGTTCCTCTTTCCAAATAGGAACTTACAAACTGTCAGAGATCTTTATTCCAAAGAAGAATATAAAATGTTATTTATAAGGGAAAGACATCCATGGATTATCAAGACCAGATATGTACTCCAACAAGATGTAGATAGTGACGAAGACCCAGAACTATTCAGAGAAGTCTACACTCAACATTGGGACCCTTATAGGTTCCGTCACTTCCATGATTATCCAATGGAATGATTATTTGAGCTAGTCATTTTCCATGGGTTGATGTAACCAAATCCACAGTGTAATCACGAGAATTCATGTCTAAATGGCCGATAGTGGTGCCATTCGGGTTTAGTGTGTTACCGTAATCAACCTCCACAATGTAAACATTGTCTCTTTTGAAATAAAGAGAATCTTGGATACTCAGAGGACTTCTCCGACTTTTGGTGCAGTTTGACCCAGATTTCCAAGATGCTCTACTTTATGTCATATATGTCTGTCCTCTGGTCGGGGAATCTTGCATGACTACCCCGTCAGACCTACTATTCCATCCACTTTCGGTGGATATGAAATAAATCTTTGATTTGGCCGGAAGATCTTGTACGATCTCTACCGCCAAATCCTAAAGTAAAGATTCAGTGGCAAACACATGGGGCAACTTGTCTATTCGAAGTCCTTTCTTCATGATGCCTCTTCCTTCAAAATTTGTATAAAGAAGGATGATAGTTCATTCTCGGAGAGGGGGGAATTCTGAAGTCAATCAGTCCGAGTCTCTAAGCTTCCCTTCTGTCTGAAGCTTCGTGTCTTTCTTGGAGTCCAGAGTCTATAATTAAGTTTGGTGAGCGAAGAGCATACTTCTCTCAGTCCTTGCATACTTCTCTCAGTCCTTGCATCTGGCACAAATCTTGTAATACCCGTGGGTTATGCTCTGATTTAATATAAACAAGTCTTCTGCATATATGTGTTTATCTCTGAAGTTTTACTCATTGTCTCTATAACATGCGCTCATTATGATCTTTCTTATTTGCCTATATTTGCACTCGATGTTCCTTGGTACTGTCTGATATAGTTCACTCATCCAGATAATAAGGTTCACTGGTAGTCTGGTATAAAGCAACGGTTGAGCACTGGTAGTAAGTCCCATGAAGGCAGGAGGTCACTATAGGGCAGTGGTAGGTGCATAGGGTTGTGGAAAGCCAACTATAGGGTTCACATAAAATTGCAAGAGGCTGGTGGAGTCCAGGTGGTGGGGTTCATCATTCTGACAGAGTAAAGTGGTTAACCTGACCATATTGGCTCTATCGATAGTAGCAGAAACCAGAAGACCAGATGGAAAGAGGAGATAGCGCATGAGATAAGAGTGTGATAAGTCAAGCTTCAAATCTCTAACAGAGAAGGCCTCAAACAAAGATGTTAGAGAGGAGCAGTTTACAAATGTGTTTCTGGTAATATTCCTTTCCCTATTAGGTCTGGAGCTGATGGTCTGGTGGTATGGTGTGGGATATTCTCATAAGCAGGATTTTGGACAGTCACAAGGGAATGACGGTCACATGAAGAATATTTTGGTTCTTCTTCTTTAGGAAAATGATGTGGGAATTTTTTCTGAATTACTGCCTCTAAAGGCTTATATACAGGAGAGAGTATGGAGATTTGTGAGCTTGGAAGGATGAATGAATCAGGGATAAGCTTATTAGGATGGCTATCCTTCTGTTTTATTTTTGTTAGTGTCTTTCCCATTTTAGAGAAAGCTTGTCCTAATCCTTCCATTATCTCTTCATGGTTTCTTGTGGACTCTCTGGATTTATAAGAGATTTCACTCAGAGAAGAGTCCATTTTATCTTTTACTTCGGTGACCTTATCTTGAATTTGATCAACAGATTGTAAAATAGTGTTTGTAGACACTTGCAGATCTACAATTTGACTTTTCTGAGCATAGTCATTGGTCACGAAGGTCTAGGTGGCCATACCTGTTAAGGCAGTTTTAGTCCAGTTAATTTTCTCAGAGACTGCGTGGACTCTTTTATCAATTCCTGATAGTTGAATGGCCTCTTCAGAAAGTAGCAAGGGAACTGCTTTGACTTGTTTGTTGCTGTCTTCTAGGACAATTCCCTTAAAAGGTGGAAATGTAGAGTTAGATTCCACAATATGCCCATCAATGCTTTTCCACTTATGCTTGCAGGAGGTTTCAAAGGTTTCTCCCATCATTTGAACTACAACCTTTTGATTTAATTTCCTCCATTCAAAGAAGGAAATCCATAGGTTATTGTCAGATATATACTACTGTTAGTCTTTAGAAAGTTTAAGTTTTTCAGGGTCTAGCACGGCTGTATTAAATTCATTTGTCTCTGTATTTGTAAATAAATACCAGTTCAACATCCTTTTGATCCATTCTTCATTGATGGATCCCTTCTGGCATCCTCTCATAACTATATGAAATTTGTGAATTTCTTCTACAGAGGGTCTTGGAATATCACTAGGTAAGGGATTAGAAAATCTGCAGTCTGGTATAACTTTATCACACTGTTCTATGTACCCTAACCCATATCTCGGAGTGCCAGGGGGTCTCATTCCCTTATATATGTCTTGGATTTTAGGATCTAATGTTTCTATGGTAGGCATATGATGGACCATTAAACAAATAGCAGATTCAGAAGTAGAAACAACACTATCTATGGTATTATGTACAGAGTGATAACAATATGAACAATCCATAGTAGTAGAGTTTACTATTTTTGCATAGGAAAGCAGGGCGTTTAGTCTTATGTCTTCCCAAAAGAAGATTAGACAGGCTCCACGCCGACTACTCAGGTAGAAACTAGCAACTCTGTCAAGAGGTCACAGTAGTGGAAACTCTGCCTTTAAAGAGCCCGAGACTACTGATATGGCCTCAAAAGTGTGTCGCAAGAGTTGAAACCCTACCTTTAAAGGGACCGAGACTCTTGATTTGGCACTGGATTCTTTATACACACAGAAAATAAATCACACAGACTTATAAACAGAGAGAATAGCTTTATCAGATCGAAGAGTCTAATATCATACCTGGGGCGAAAGAAAGTCAGATGGCGCTGATACCATTTGTATAGAGAGATAACAATCTGAAGAATCCATAGTAGTAGAGTTTAATATTTCTACAAAAGAAAGTAGGGTGTTTATCTTATGTCTTCCCGAAAGAATATTAGACAGGCTCTGGCCAACTGCTCAGGAAAAAACTAGCAACTCTGTCAGGAGGCTGCAATAGTGGAAACTCTGCCTTTAAAGAGCCCGAGACTACTGATACGGCCTCAGAAGTGTGTCGCAAGAGTGGAAACCCCGCCTTTAAAGGGCCTGAGACTCTTGATATGGCACTTGATTCTTTATACACACAGAAAATAAATCACATAGACTTATAAATAGCCTAGAACACATTACTATGAGCCTGAAGACATCAAACTGAAAACTCATACCCATCAGGCTAGATAGCAAGCTCATTGTTGGATATGTGGAAAATTAGGGCATTTGGCTTATAACTGCCCAAAAAACATAGCCTCTAGAAAATATAAAGGTAAAATTTCAGAACAAAAGGCAAAAGAGGCTCAAGAAAAGAGGCAATTGGCTTTGAGGACACATTGTAATAGATGTGGAGCAAATGATCATGAAAGCAATCAATGCCCTTATAATCCATTCAAAAGAGAAGAAGTTCATCTTCTTCAATAAGGGTGCTGCTCCAATTCTGACAGTACTTCTGAGTTCCAATATAGCTCAGAAGAGGAAATATTAATTAATCAGGATTGCAATTGTAGAAATCCAAATTTTTTCTCTTGCAAAAGTAGTACCGACAATTTTGACTCTGAATCAGAGCCAGAAACCCAGCAAAAACTAAAAGTGTGTATGTTCCACAATATAGGAGATCAAGAAGCACAAATGTTGGCCCAGATTAAGGCCCTACCTGAAGGTGATATGAAAAAATCTCTTCTTGATACTTTTGTAAAAATTGTGAAGACTGAACAAAGGAACAAAAATGTTGAGTTGCCTAGAAGAGAGCCTTTGTTCATTGATGCTTCTTTTGATAAGAATACAAAAACCTTCATCAAATTTAACAGAGAAGCAAAGTTACAGAATACTTCTTTAACTGATTTGGCTAAAGAAGTACTTTCATTAAAAAGGGAGATCTCTAGATTAAAAGAGAAAATCAAAAGAATGGAGGAAGAAGCAGAATACAACTTCAATATTGATTCTTGGGCTAGACAAGAAATCAAAGAATTAAAAGAAATATTGGACTCTATTCCTCCACCATTAGAAGATGCTCCTTTTGAAAATCCAATACAAGGGCCAACAACAGCCCAAATGCAAGGGCTCATAGGTATGAAAATTATGCCTATCAGGTATCAAAAATATTATATCAGGGTCAAGCTAGAAATAAACAGAGAAATATTCATGCTGAATGCACTCATAGACACTGGATCTGATATGAATTTGTTAAACAAAGACTTGATCCCTGCTAAGTGTTTGCTTCCTAGTTGTGGTTTTGATATTGGACTAGGAAATGTAAATACCGCTTTAAATTTTGAAATTCCTAAAGGCATTCTTTTATTTGAAGAATATGCTTTAGGGATGAAATATCTAATTTCTTAATTATGAGTAGATTGTAATCTTGGCATGCCATTTTTTACTGCAGTAGAGCCTCATGGCTCTTATAAAGGTTCTACAGGAGAACTAGGGTATTTCATCATCTTTCCAGGTATTGAAGATCATCCCTCTAAAAGGGTAGAAATACCATTTATCTCAGAATCCCATGCTCAGATTGCCTACTGTAAAAAAGGCATGGTAATTATAAATACCTTGGATGATCATAGAAATGGTCCAGCCACCCATTATTTAGATGACAATACCCCATGGGAAGTTTATAAACATTGGATACCAGGCTGGCAACTAAGATCATCAGAAGGAGTTGAGTTTGGATTGCCAGGATTTTCAAGAAACACCAGTATTCATGTAATCCCTCCTCAACACATAATTGGAAGAATGCATCATGCTTCAACAATTGCATCTAGACAAAAGTTAGTTGAAATGGGTGATCTTAGCAAAATCAAATCTGGTAACAGAGAATGGTTTGACCAGGAAACCCAAACATGGAAAGAAACTCCAGCTTGGAACTTCTTCCAAATCAATAGAATGAGAACTCTGCAATCTTGGCCAAAACAAGATCCTGAAGAAAGATTATTTGATATAAATTATTCACAATATAAAACAATGTGGTATAACTTCTGTCTTTGGATAGATAGATACAGGTATTATTACTGCATGATTAAATTCTCTGTATCTTTTATTATTTTTCCTGAACTTGACTGGTTAGTAGACTGGTGGCAAAAGTTTGGGTTACATCCAACCAGAATAGATCCTAAAGTCACAGAAACAGCTAGAATGTTTATCTTTCCAAATAGGAACTTGCAAACTGTCAGAGATCTTTATTCCGAAGAAGAATATAAAATTTTATTTATAAGGGAAAGACATCCATGGATTATCAGGACCAGATATGTAATCCAACAAGATGTAGACAGTGATGAAGACCCAAAACTATTTAGAGAAATCTACACTCAACACTAGGATCCTTATAGGTTCCGTCACTTCCATGATTATCCAATGGAATGATTATTTGAGCTAGTCGGTTTTCGTGGTTTGACGTAACCAAATCCACAGTGTAATCACGAGAATTCATGTCTAAATGGTCGACAGTGGTGCCATTCGGGTTTAGTGGGTTGCCGTAATCAACCTCCACAGTGTAAACATTGTCTCTTTTGAAATAAAGAGAATCTTGGAAACTCGGAGAACTTCTCCGACTTTTGGTGCGGTTTGACCCGGATTTCCAAGATGCTCTACTTTATGTCATATATGTCTATCGTCTGGTCGGGGAATCTTGCATGACTACCCCAACAAACCTACTGTTCCATCCACTTTCGGTGGATATGAAATAAATCTTTGATTTGGCCGGAAGATCTTGTACGATCTCTACTGCCAAATCCTAAAGTAAAGATTCAGTGGCAAACACATGGGGCCACTTGTCTATTCGAAGTCCTTTCTTCATGATGACTCTTCCTTCAAAATTTGTATAAAGAAGGATGAGAGTTCGTTCTCAGAGAGGGGGGAATTCTGAATTCAATCAGTCTGAGTCTATAATCTTCCCTTCTGTCTGAAGCTTCGTGTCTTTCTTGTAGTCCAGAGTTTGCAATTAATTTTGGTGAGTGAAGAGCATACTGCTCTCAGTCTGTGCATCTGGCACAAATCTTGTAATACCTGTGGGTTATGCTCTGATTTAATATAAACAAGTCTTCCACATATATGTGTTTATCTCTAAAGTTTTTCTCATTGTCTCTGTAACATGCGCTCATTATGATCTTGCTTATTTGCCTGTATTTGCACTCGGTGTTCCTTGGTACTATCTAATATAGCTCACTCATCCAGATAATAAGGTTCACTGCTAGTCTGGTATAAAGCGACGACCGAGCACTAGTAGTAAGTCCCATGAAGGCAGGAGGCCTCTATAGGGCAGTGGTAGGTGTGGAGGGTCGTGGAAAGCCAACTATAGGGTTCACATAAAACTGCAAGAGCCTGGTGGAGTCCAGGTGGTGGGGTTCATCATTCGGACAGAGTAAAGCAGTTAACCCGACGATATTGGTTCTATTGAGAGTAGAAGAAACCAAAAGAATAGATGGAAAGAGGAGATAGCGCATGAGATAAGAGTGTGATAAGTCAAGCTTCAAAACTCTGACAGAGGAGGCCTCTGACAAAGTTGTTCGAGAGGAGCAGTTTACATGGAACAAATTACTTTCATTTTGGATGCATTAGAATCAGAATCATCCCACTTGTGCACAAAGGAATAGACTCTTATGTTTTATGCACAGTAAGGGATATGACCCATAATAAATTTACTGATTCCTTGATTGGTGGAATAGTCGCCCCTCTCTCTAATGGGCCTGTCTATTTTGACCATTACCCAAATTTCTTTTCTTATACTTTTGATGAAAACATTGAAAATATTCTAAAACTCCAAATTAGGATGAATGGATTTGATATGTGCCCTACCAGGACAAACATATCTATTCAAATTAAGGGATTCTTTAGACATACTAATACCGTGTTCCCTGCAGTCTTGCATACCCCTAGTAAGGAATCTCAATCCAGTACTCTAGTTTTAATAGACCCTCTAAACCAGAAAATGGAGCATCAACTGATTAAATGGGAAAATATATCTTTTCCCACTGACTGGGTCATTGATACTCCCAGAGCACCAATCCCAAGATCCATTACCTCTGCTCAAATAAAATAAACCGCCAATTCCACAATCATCTCTTTTCCTCAAAGAAAATTTTCTAAACTGGTTTCTTATACAAAAAATAATCTGAGTTCCTCATTCCCTACTTCATCCTTTTGTCTACATGCCTCACTCCAATCCTTGGCAAATCAGGTTGGCCAAATCCCCTTTGCAGTAAAATGATTTGATTGTGGAGAACTTATCACTTTGTCCACTCTTTTTGCATTTAAAGACAATGAAGGAGTCCAGTTTGAACATGTAAATCACAATCCCAGAACAAAATTGCCTCCACTTATTTCTACTGTAAAAGATCAGTGCCCCCATCCCCAGTGTTCTGACATTCCTTTTCCACATGACTCTCATGTCCTAGTTATCCAAGACAATTCCTGTACAGAATTAAACCAGAGAAGACAAGCATATCTTCCTAAGGACATAAGGAGACCCTCCTCTCCATAGATCAAGAAATTCTTGTCATTACACAAAGGATGCAAAAAAGATATGGTTAAAAATGAATGGATGAAGGAAATGCTTAATCGGGATCTATTCTCTCATCCAAAAGCCCAACATTTTGCCAAAACCACTTCTAACCAACTAAAGATCCAATTAAGTGATAAATGGAAAAAATTCATGAAGTCTGAAGAAATGTTCATCTCCTTTTATGAATGGAACTCCTTTTATGAAAAATCAAGAAAATCTTATTCCAGCTCTTTAGTTCCTCAAAAAGAAAAAACCTATTTGTTGTCCTGTCCAAACTCTTTCTGTAGCATATATTGGAAAAGAGATTCACAGACTAAAAGGAGCTATCAAGGCTCAAAAAGAAAATTCTGGACAGGAAGAAGAAAATCAAGAACAAAATATTCAGATAGAACATCAGAAATTCCATGTTCTGATTAATTTGAAAATTCAAGGGATGCCTTTCAAATTAAAAACATTGATAGATACAGGATTAGATCTGAATATGCTACATAAGGACATTATTCCTGTATCCTTATGGCAAAAGACTCAAGCTCTAGCTGTTGGATTAGGAAACATCCCAAATGACATCTCATTTCAGATTCTAGAAGTAGTCCTTTGCTTTCAAGACTACTGTTTAAAATTGAAATTTCTCTTAGTAGACATTCCTATTGCCTGCATTCTTGGCACCCCTTTCCTTGCAGCAGTAGCACCACATGGCTCGACAATGGCGACTCCAAACAAACTAGGATACTTTATTAGTATTCCTTCCCCAAAAGGGAAATTTATTGTAAAACTTCCTTTTGTTTCTACCCCAAGAATCTCAGACATGGTTCAGTTGACCATAAGGAAAAGTCTAAAAATAGAAGAACTGAAAGATTTCCAATCAGGGGTAAGAATCAAATATCAACTAAAGAAAAAACAAATCCAAGAGAAGATTTCTCTGTTGAAACAAGAATTTATTGATACAGTCTGCTCAGAAAACCCTACAGCTTTTTGGAAGCAAAGAAAGCATGAAGTTTCCCTTCCTTATAAAGAATAATATCAAGGGAAACCTTATAAGAGTAGGGCTATACCTATGAATGCAGAATATCAAAAACTATGTGCAGAAGAAATCAAGGGTTTTCTTAATAAAGATCTTATCAGAGAATCTACTAGCCCATGGAACTACTATGGATTCTATGTTAATAAACATTCAGAGAAGATAAGAGGAGTTCCTAGACTAGTAGTAAATTACAAGCCCTTAAATAAGGTATTGGCTGATGATACATATCCAATCCCAAATAAAAGCAGTTTGGTCACCTGAATTGCAGGAGCCAAGATTTTTTCAAAACTTGATTTAAAATCAGGATTTTGGTAGGTTGCAGTCAAACAAGAAGATACGTTCAAAACCGCCTTTAATGTCCCTGCTGGACATTATGAGTGGAATGTAATGCCTTTTGGCCTCAAAAATGCACCCACCAAATTTCAGAGAGTAATGGACGATACTCTTAAGCCATATTTTGACTGGCTTATTGTCTATATTGATGACATACTTGTATTTTCTTCATCCCTAGAACAACACTTCAAACATCTGAAGAAACTTTTGCAAGTAGTCAAGCAAGTAGGCCTAGTTTTTTCTAAAAAGAAAATTGAGTTATTCAAGATTGAAATTAAATTTCTAGGCCATACAATTGATAATGAGAAACTAGCTCTGCAAACTCATGCTGTAGAATTTGCAGACAAATTCTCTTATAAGATTCTTGACAAGACATAGCTACAAAGATTTCTGGGTAGCCTGAATTATATTAGCCATTTCTACAAGAAATGTGCCCAAGACAGAAAACTTCTAAATGAAAGATTAAAGAAAAATCCAAGTCCATGGACTGAAGCCCACACTCAAGCTGTGAAAAATATCAAAGCCAAAACCAAGAATCTTCCTATTCTTCATATTTTTGATGACGAGATCCCCAAAATTGTTGAAACAAATGCACGTAATATCGGTTGGGGAGCAGTACTCAAACAGGTAAGAGACAAAGGAAAAGAAGAGGTTATTCAATTTGCCTCAAGGTTGTGGCAAGCAGCAGAAAAGAATTATTCTGCTTTAGACAAATAAATTAAAGCTGCATTAAATGCCATACAAAAATTTGAAATCTATTTGATATATAAAAAGTTCTTATTAAGAACTGATGCAACAGCCATGAATAAAGTTCTTAACAAAGACTTGAAGTTTCCCGGTGATTCTAAGTTTGCTAGATGGAAGGCTTTATTTAGCAACTTTGATTTCACTATTGAACACATTAAGGGATCACACAACTCTATACCAGACTTCTTGAGCAGAGAACACCTTCAAAGCTTTTGTTTATTAATTTCTGTATAGTTACGAAATGGCATAGAAACAGTAGTTAATATTCCTGACTCTTTGAACTGGGAGTCTTATGCAGTAGATTGGGTACCCCATTGGGAGTTAAGAAGCACAAAGATTTTATCTCAGACAACTCATCTCTCATATTCCAATTTGGTACCTGAAGTAAGAAGAAGAAGAGTCTCAAATGTTCTAGCTCCCATAATTTCAAGAACAAATGAAAGGGCAGTTGAAGCACAAAATGCTCTAACAAAATTATTTCATGATATCATTCTGGTATGGGATATAAGGGATAATATAGGGCATAACCAGCAATACCTTTGCTTAAATAGGCCAAGATTATTGTTTCATTGCCCTGAA
The DNA here is from genome assembly GCA_032191745.1 of Picea mariana. NCBI lineage: Eukaryota > Viridiplantae > Streptophyta > Pinopsida > Pinales > Pinaceae > Picea > Picea mariana. The sequence goes on along the minus strand of JASDQU010010392.1, from coordinate 37,594 downwards.
AGAAATCCCAATATTATCTTCTCTGAGACCGGCTTCAACTATATTGAATATAAAGAATTATGGTGGAACTTCATTCAACAAGAAGACTTCCTCACTCTAGTCAAATTTGGAAATGTTAACACTGCAACATCTAGAAGGCCACTGCTTTGGTTAGCAGACTGGTGGAAAGACTTTGGGCTAAACAAAGGAGCAATCGACCTAAGAATCTTAAATTCCTTCACTCCTTTATCATAAGTACAAGATCTTTTCCTATAAGGGCCTAATGATGGAGAATTATTGCGTTCATTTATCCTTAATCATTTTCAATGGGCTGTTAAAACAAAAACTATTGTACAAATCTTCAATGGACAGCCTTTTATAGTACGAAAAATTTATACTAAATGTTGGGATACTCTCAACTATCCAGAAAGATTCTCCATCCGTATAAATTGTGTTAGTTTATGTACACTTCAATTAATTGGATGTACAACTACTTTTAAATCGAAGAGCTAAATAAAAGTACAGATAAATTACACATTGGGATATTCATTGGTTTATAAAAAAAAAGTAAGTTATAAAATAACGGTGAAGTATAAGGAAAATTCCAAAGAAAAAAATATTTTATTATATTCTAAAGTTTATCATATATTATAAAAATTAAATAAAATTACAAATAAATTACACATTGGGATATTCATTGGTTTATGAAAAAAAAGGTAAGTTATAAAATAACGGTGAAGTATAAGGAAAATTCCAAAGAAAATAATATTTTATTATATTCTAAAGTTCATCATATATTATAAAAATTATAAAAAGGGTTTGTAATTTAAGTCAAGTGATATCGAAGGAGAAATATTTT
>JASDQU010010392.1:13399-25210 GCA_032191745.1 Picea mariana | reverse complement strand
GCAGCGTAGTCCCTACGAAGTAGGTCATAAGGTAAATTGTGAAAAATGGGGTCGAATTGTAAATGACGGAAGTGTTCAGTGCAAAATTTATATCACGGAAATGTTGTGTGCAACATGTATATCACGGAACATGGGGCATAAAACTTCATTAGCGCTAAGATGCGACCCTACAAAGAGATAATTGGTTAAGTGTTGAAAGGAACAACAAAACTGTAGATGACGCAAGTTTTGGGTGCAAAATCTATAATAACGTGTCGAAATGTAAATGACGGAAGTGTTTGATGCAAAATGTATATCATGGAAGTGTTGTGTGCAACATGTATATCACAGAACACGGGGCATAAAATTTTGTTAGCCCTAAGGCGCGACCATGCGGAGAGATAATTGACTAAGTGTTGAAAGGAACTGGGGTCGGTCAGGCTCATGATGTGACGATATAACACCAATCAACGAGTTCGAAAAAAGTTAGGTTCAAGTTTAAATATATTTATTAAAATTGTATTTATATTAATGTATCGTAATAGATGATTTGTGGTCCAAATGCAGACCTTGTTTCAATATGTGGAGGAATTGCAGATCACATAAGTTTTTGGTGAAAGATGTATACAACGGAACTTTAGATGATGCAATTTTTGGGTGCAAGATCTATAATAACGCCAACCCGGAATTGCAGATCACATAAGTTTTTGGTGAAAGATGTATACAACGGAACTATAGATGACGCAATTTTTGGGTGCAAGATCTATAATAACGCCAACCCGGGGGTCAAGCGAACCAATGAGTTGTCATGAGTAGAAGCAGAATATATATACAAATTGACAGGCGGGGCCTTACGTCTCCTCGAGAGCCCTTGTGACGACCGTTTTTCCTCTCTATTATATTTCTCGTTACTTAGTCATTTTTTCGAAAATGTCCCAATGGGCACATTGGCGGACGGATCGGTTAACATTTGTGCTTGTGATTTTATATCATGACTCTGACCAACTGCTAACATCCACTTTGAATGACGGAAGTGTTTGGTGCAAAATGTATATCACAGAACATGGAGCATAAAATTCCATTAACGCTAAGGCGTGACCCCACGGAGATATAATTGGCTAAGTGTTGAAACAAACTGCGGTCAGTCAGGCTCATGATGTGACGATATAGGACCATTAATTTAAATTGTATTTATATTAATGTATTGTAATAGATAATTTGTGGTCCAAATGTAGACCATGTTCCGATATGTGGAGGAAATGTAGACCGCTGAAGTTTTTGGTGCAAGATGTATACAACGGAACTGTAGATGACGCAAGTTTTGGGTGCAATTGTAAACGATGGAAGTGTTTGGTGCAAAATGTATATCAAGGAAGTGTTGTGTGCAACATGTATTAAGTATATTTATTAAAATTGTATTTATATTAATGTATCGTAATAAATAATTTGTGGTTCAAATGTTGACCATGTTCCAATATGTGGACAAATTGTAGACCATGAAAGTTTTTGGTGCAAGATGTATACAATGAAATTGTAAATGACGCAAGTTTTGGGTGGAAGATCTATAATAGCACTAACGCGGAGGTCGCCAGGCTTTCGTAAATCGTTGTTGAATAAGTTTTTTTTGGTTGTTAAGGGCAATAAGCGAACCACTGAGTTGTCACGAGTAGAAGCAGAATATATATACAATTTGACAGGCGGGGCACTACGTCTCCTCGGGAGCCCTTGTCACCCTATTTTGAAGCCCATGGGACCGTTTTTCCTCTACTATCTTTCTCGTTACTTAGTCGTTTTTCCGAAAATGTCCCAATGGGTGCTTTGGCGAATGGACCAGTTCACATTTGCGCTTGTTCTTTTATATCGTGAATCCGACCGATCGCTAACCATTCGATGCCTAGCCACTTTTCAGATCGCGGCTTTCCGGATAGGCGAGCTTTATAATCAAGGTCAACTTGTATATGACACAAGTGTTTGGTGAAAAATGTATGCAACAGAAGTGTGGTGTGCAACATGTATATCACGGAACAGGGGGCATAAGAAATCAATAGCATCAAGTCACGACAAATTGTAGAGTACAAAAGTTTAGGTTCAAGTCTAAGTATATTTATTAAAAATTGTATTTATATTAATGTATGGTAATAGATAATTTGTGGTCCAAATGTAGACCATGTTCCAATATGTGGAGGAATTGCAGACAATGAAAGTTTTCGATGCAGGATGTATAATAGCGCCAACCCGCGGGTCGTTGTTGAATACGTTTTTTTGGTTTTTAATGGCAATAAGAGAACCATTGAGTTGTCACGAGTAGAGTAAGAATATATATACAATTTGACAGGTGGGGCCTTACGTCTCCTGGGGAGCCCTTGTTACGACCATTTTTCCTCTATACTGTCCTTCTCATTACTTAGTCAATTTTCAGAAAATGTCCAAATGGGCGCATTGGCGGATGGACCAGTTCACATTTGTGCTTTTGCCTTTAAATCGTGACTTTGACCGATTTCTAACATCCACTTTGAAAGGACATAAAATATGGGGCATAAAATGTCGTTAGCACTAAGGCACGACCCCACAGAGAGATAATTGGCAAAGTGTTGAAAGAACAAAGTAATATGAAGTCATATGACCATTAATTTAAATAGTATTTATATTAATGTATTGTAACAGATAATTTGTGATCCAAATGCAGACCATGTTCCAATATGTGGAGGAATTGTAGACGGCTCTCATAAATTGTTGTTGACTAAAAAAAATTTGGTTGTTAATGGAAATAAGCAAACCACTGAGTTGTCATGAGTAGAAGAAAAATATATATACAATTTGATAGGCGAGGCATTATGTCTCCTTGGGAGCCCTTGTCACCCTATTTTGAAGCTTGTACAACCATTTTTCCTCTACTATATTTCTCGTAACTTAGTCGTTTTTTCGAAAATGTCCCAATGGGCGCATTGGCGGACGGACCGATTCACATTTGCGCTTGTGCTTTTATATCATGACTCCGACCGACCGCTAATCATTCGATGCCTAGCCCCTTTTCAGATCACAGATTTCCGATTAGGCGGGATTTATAACCGAGGTCAAATTGTATATCACGCAAGTGTTTGGTGAAAAATGTATATCATGAAAGTGTGGTGTGCAACATGTATATCATAGAATAGGGGGCATAAGAAATCAATAGTGTCAAGTCACGACGAGTTGTAGAGTATGGAAGTTCAGGTTCAAGTTTAAGTATATTTATTAAAAATTGTATTTATATTAATGTATGGTAATAGATAATTTGTGGTCCAAATGTAAACCATGTTCCAATATGTGGAGGAATTGCAAACCACAAAATTTTTGGGTGCAAGATGTATACATCAGAAATGTAGATGACACAATTTTTGAGTGCAATATCTATAATAGCGCCAACCCGGGGGTCACTGTTGAATATGTTTTTTTGGTTGTTAATGGCAATAAGTGAACCACTGAGTTTTCACGAGTGGAGGCATAATATATATACAATTTGAAATGAGGGGCCTTACATCTCCTAGGGAGCCCTTGTCATGACCATTTTTCCTCTCTACTATCTTTCTCGTTACTTAGACATTTTTCCGAAAATGTCCCAATGGGCACGTTGGCGGATGGACCGGTTCACATTTGCACTTGTGCCTTTAAATCACGACTCCGACCAACCGCTAACATCCACTTTGAATGATGGAAGTGTTCATTACAAAATGTATATGACAGAAAAGTTGTGTGCAACATGTATATAATGGAATACGGGGCATAAAATTTTGATAGCGCTAAGGTGCAACCCTGTGGAGAGATAATTAGCAAAGTGTTGAAAGGAACTGTGGTCGGTCGGGCTCATGATGTGATGATATAGGACCATCAATTTAAATTGTATTTATATTAATGTATTATAATAGATAATTTGTGGTCCAAATGTAGACCATGTTCCAATATGTGGAGGAATTGTAGACCACAAAAGTTTTTGGTGCAATATGTATACAATGGAACTATAGATGACGCAAGTTTTGGGTGCAAGATCTATAATAGCACATTGAACTATAAATGACGAAAGTGTTTGGTGCAAAATGTATATCAGGGAAGTGTTGTGTGCAACATGTATATCACAGAACATGGGGCATAAAATTATGTTATCACTAAGGCACGACCCCGCAAAGAGATAATTGGCTAAGTGTTGAAAGGAATTGCAATCGGTCGGGCTCGTGATGTGAAGATATAGGACCAATCAATGAGTTCGAAAAGAGTCAGGTTCAAGTTTAAATATATTTATTAAAATTGTATTTATATTAATGTATCATAATAGATAATTTGTGGTCCAAATGTAGACCATGTTGCAATATGTGGAAGAACTGCAGACAACATAAGTTTTTGGTGCAAGATGTACACAACAGAACTGTAGATGACACAAGTTTTGGATGCAAGATCTATACTAGCGCCAACCTGGGGATCGGTCGGGCTCCCGTAAATTGCTGTTGAATACGTTTTTTTGGTTGTTAATGGAAATAAGCGAACCACTGAGTTGTCAAGAGTAGAATCATAATATATATACAATTTGATAGGCGGGGCCTTACATCTCCTCGGGAGGCCTTGTCAAGACCTTTTTTCCTCTCTACTATCTTTCTCGTTACTTAGTTGTTTTTTCCAAAAATGTTCCAATGGGCGCATTGGTGGACAGAACACTTCACATTTGTTGTTGTGATTTTATATCGTCACTCCGACCGACCGCTAACATCCACTTGGAATGACGGAAGTGTTTGTTGCAAAATGTATATCATGGAAATGTTATATGCAACATGTATATCATGGAACATGGGGCATAAAATTTCGTTAGCGCTAAGGCGCGACCCCGCAGAGAGATAATTGGCTAAGTGTTGAAAGGAACTACGGTCGGTCGGGCTCATGATGTGACGATATAGGACCATTAATTTAAATTGTATTTATATTAACGTATTGTAATAGATAATTTTTGTCCCAAATGTAGACCATGTTCTAATATGTGGAGGAATTGTATACCATGGAAGTTTTTGGTGCAAGATGTATAAAATGAAACTGTAGATGACGCAATTTTTGGGTGCAAGATGTATATAACGAAACACACGGGATAAGAATGCAATAACGCTAAGTTGGGATAGCATGGTGAGATATTTGGCCAAGTGTTGAAAGGGAGGGTCATCAGTCGGGTTCCTGATGTGAAGATATAAATGGAAATGAGAATTTGATAGTCCACTAACTCATCAACCCACGAACAATACAGGAGTCCAAGAAAATCAAGTTCAAGTTTAAAGGGATTTTGCTTATGTTTATTTAAAATCAGGAGCCCGAGAGAGTCAGGGTCAAGTTTAAAGGGATTTTGTTTATGTTTATTTAAAATGTATCCATATTAATGTAACTTACTAGATTATTTGTGTTCCAAATGTAAATCATGTTCGAATTTGAATGGTGTTTTGGGCTTGGATTTTTTTTGCGCAAACGTACAAGGAACAAAGAAAAAAATACATGACCTTACATTTTGTATATCAAAGAATATTTTGAAATATAGGAAGCTACAATACATGCACAATATAGAACATGAACATGTACAACGAAATGAGTTAATTTTAGGAAGAAATACAAATTCCAAATAACAACACCAAACATTGAATATCAACATAGAACAACCCCAGATATTTATATTTAGATAAACTGGGTCACAAAATACATTTGATAATATTTCCCAAAAAAAAAGTTTTCTTCGAATTTGCAAAACAAAACTATATTTTGGTACATATCCCGTGAAATAAAAAAGCGTTTTCCAGAATGAATCTGATTGCGACTGCCACCGACTACGAAGCAAAGATGTACAAGAATGAAGTTTGTAGAAAGAAGAAAGTCGATGATGGAAAACAACAAAACCTAGCAAGAATAAAGAGAAAATTGTCAGAGCTGGATTAAAGCTTTGTTAGAATAAGTGGATGAAGACAGAAGAATGTAATCAATATCAACTTACTATGATGATGTGCCATGGCTTGTCATTTTTTCGCTGATGTCCTTTTATGGATTTCCTCGGCTTTGACCTTCATTGGTAATCTGGTCGACAACTTTTTCAACCATTCTTTGATGTAGCTCATCATGGGCACCATGTTCATTTGAAGAGTTCACTTTCCAAGTCCCTTAGATCAATAGACACATTGTGCAATGCTTCTTGAATATTTTTGTCTCTAATTGCATAACCGACTAGCCAAGTTTCCACGTCATCTTCACCATATTCAAGAATGCCATAGAAATTTTCAAATGACATTCTTTTATAGATATGAACTTGACCATCAAATGCTTGTTTGGTTTTAAAAAATGAGTTTAATATCAATTTTGGGTCCTGGACTTCATTGGTGTTGTCAGCTAGATCTGTATCAGTTAGCTTCTTGAATAGTTTGTCTCTTTTAGATATGGTCTGACTACATTCTTGAACAATACCAATAAGGTTCTTTACCTTTTCTTTCCAGCATGCGTTTAGCTGGTCTATTCGATCCAGGGAAGGGAGATTCTCTTTTCTTCTTATGGATTCCATCATACCGGTAACTTCAAAACCAAATGGTAAAACTGCATCGAGATAAAAACCTTGCTCGTTCTTGAGATCTGCTTGCAGATACTCATGAAAAGCATGCATTCTTGTTCCAAAAGAGACCATATTCTTTAACAACTCCCAAGATTCTGTTATTAATTCCATTCTTTTGTTTATATTATTTTCCACATAGTCTTAGGTCAATGTGAGAAGGCTTACTGATCCTTTTAACTTTGACACAAGTGTGGTGGACCCAACCATTGCCAAAGGAGTAGAAAACAGTGGAAGAGGCATTAGAGTTGCCTCCAATTCTTTGATTTGCATCTTTAACACGAGGTTCTCCATTTCAAGGCCGCTAATAGAGTTTTCTACAACATCTCTAGTTTCTCAGTGCATCTTGGATATATGGGAAGGGTGCATGTTGCATAGGTTGAACTCTGAACGAGATGTTCCTTTCTTATTCTTTACATCTTTGTTTTCAATAATCAATTTTTTTGATTCCCGGTGAAAAACAATGCTCTGAAATGCAAAAGACTCTTCTTCATCCAAAGAATCTATGCCAAGTATGTCCATCCTGGGATTGTGAGGATCAGTGTTGTCTAAGTGATCATCGTTAGGGAACAATTTTTCAATGTCAATTTCTAGTTCCATATATTCGAGGCAGAGATCGGAGATATCAATTTCTCCCCTCGGTCCCTCCTATTCTTGGACTATTTTTTTCCATTTTTTTCCAGTGGGAAGCTTGTGTCAACTTTCAATTTTGCTGGAGGGAGGGTTCTTATCTCCTTCTCCTCCTGAAGAACTATGTGTGACTTTGTTACCTGGGTAGGCCGTTGGAGTACTGCCACGAGATGTTGTGGTCTTGGCTGTGGTAGTTGGGGATTGGTCACTTTTTTCACCCGGGTCTTTTTGGTTATGCTTGTGTGAATCATTGGTATTGGTTCAGAGTTCATTTAGGATAGTGTAAGCGAAATAACTATTGAAGTGGTTCCTTACCATGAAATCTCGGACTTTCCAAGGCATAGACATGAATTGTCCTTTCCTTTTTGCAAGAAAAAAACAACAACTAGTAGATGTACTCCCCTGTTATTCCAGCAAAAAACATTTTAGCAGATATGTGACATGGAAGGAAGCAAGGATTTTGTTTAGACTCAAAAATCATTATAACATTATAGTTCTCCATTTCTTCTACTGTTTCCCTCCTATACAGGAAGATTGTTAGTTGGCCAGAGAACCGGCAGAAAGACCTTGCAAATATCAATGCTTTAAAAAATGAAACAAAAAAATTGAAGACCTTATAAAATAGTTGGCAAGCGTCGTGTCTCCATAATTTCTAGCGTGAGAATGTTAATGGGTCAAATTCAGATTTCAACTTCATACACATAGATAGTCTAGGAAATGGATAGCAATTCAACACAACGAAAATTAAATAAGGTGGCATAAAGAATTTCTTTTCCCTCCTGTATTGCAATAACTAGGAATAGTTTTGAATGGAAATCAGCTTGGGGAAATGAAAGATAGTTTCTTCCTTGACCATAAAATATAAAATATACATAAGCATCCGAGAGATGTTGGTTGCACTTGCTTGTCTCGTTGTCCTCATGAAAAGGAATGCAATCTGCCAGAAAAGGTTTTTATATGCACTGACCTGTAATATGGCCATGTCCTGAGGAGCGGGTGTTGGGTCATGTAATAACTTTGACAAGAGGTCTAGTTCATTTCCATGTTTCTTTATAATTGCTTGCAATTCTCTCCCTTGAAAGTAGGCGTTGGGTCAGGAAGTATTAACATCTTTTGAAATAATTTAGGCGATAGGGAGATTTGGAAATGGTTGCCCATCGGGACAATCCACTGGTTCGGAATATAGTTCTCGCCGCAACACGTGACCAAGTCCTTAAAGTTTAAAAAAAAAAAAAGTTGGTCCATGTGCCTGAAAATATTTAGGGTATCTCCACAGACATGGTGTCAAGCTGCAACCATAAGGTGATGAAAACCTTCCTTTGATCCTTATTGTATTTAAAATGGACGTTGCAACATTATAATACAATCTCCGATAAATCTTGGTTCAATGTGTTTTAATGGAAGATGCCCTCGATGCATGTCTTTAAATGCCAATATTTTCAAAGCTAATAAAAGCATCATCAATTTGCATTGGGAAAGCATGTGAATATGGCAGGGAAATCGAGAAACTATTGAAAGGTAGGAAAAACATTGACAGTTGTGTAATATACTTGGATTTCGACAAAAGCAGGTTCAAGTCAGAAGATAACTTGTTTATATTTACTTAAACAAATTCCATATTATTTTATTTTATTGTTGTTCTCTATGGCCCAAATGCAAACTATGTTCAAATTGGAATGGTGGAGCAACATTTCCATATGCAAGCAGAGCCTCAGATATGCAAACCTGTAAGGTTCTAAAATTATGTGCACAATATTAAACAAAAACATCATGTGAACACCTTTGTAGATGATAGCCAACCAACACAATATCGAATTATTGCTATGATGACGTCTTAAAAAAACCAAAACAACCATCATTTTTTTGCGAATTCGAGATTGACAGAAGAAACTAATCAGATTCCATAATATTTTCCCATAAATGCATTTTAATGGGAGATTACCTTGAGATTTTTGCTTATTAATACCAAGATTTTCGAACATCTGTGAACTGTCACCAGTAAAATCATAATTAATTTCTATTGGCAAGGGGAAAACGTGGTAGGCATGGACGAGAATTAAATATGCTTTGGTACTTTTTTTAACCTGGGAGTTCGTGCTGGAATTGTACATAACCCAAGTTTTGGATGCAAGATGTATACTTGAAACATGGGGAATGAGAGTTCAATAACGCATACCCAGGAACCCGCGGCCATAAAATTGGATAAGGAAACAAAATCTCTCGGGCAGACTCATGATGTCAAGATATAGATGGATATACAATATGTGAGTTCGATAAAGAGTGAGGCTTGTGAGTTGGAGGAGTCTGGGGTTGAATTGTAGATAACCAGAGTTTTGGATGCAAGATGTTATCGGAACACGGTGCATGGAAGTTTGATAATGCATTGGGGGGGAACCCGCGGTCATAAAAATTTCTAACTGTTGAGACGAAGAGGGAAATATATCAACAGATGCTTTGAAATATCAACGGATGATGGGAAAAATGAGTTGTAAGCTTCAAGTCCGGGTTGAGTTGTAGATCATTGAAGTTTCAGGCACAAGATGTATACCTCGCACATGGGGTGTGAGAATTGGATGGTGCCCACACAGGAACCCACGACCATAAAATTCATGAACTATGAAAATGAACGGTGGTCGGTCGAACTCGTGATGTAGAGATATAGATGGACATGAAATCTTCCACTCCATCGTCTGGGAACCCATGAGCATAGACATGGATCACCCAAGTTTTGGATGGAAGATGTATACTCGCAACACAGGGAATGAGATTTTGATAACGCGTAGCCGAGAACCCGCAGCCATAAAATTGGCTATGGAAACATAAGCACTCGGTCGGACTCGTGATGTCAAGATATAGATGGATATACAAATTGTCAGTTCGATAAAGAATGAGGCTTGGGAGTTCGAGGAGTCCGAGGTCGAATTGTAGATGGGTAGATAGTGTTAGATAGTTGATAGGGATCACCATCCATAAACAATCGTAATCTTGAGCCCAACAGCCCCAGAGTCCGTCTGTCAATTTGTATATCGCGAAACTCCGAGTGTTGTTTGGAGGACATAGAACGATAGAAGTGCAATGTTGAGCTAGCCAACCTGCAAGTCCACCTGTCAATTTGTATATCATGGAGCTCTTGGGTGCTATTTGTAGGACACATAACAATAGAGGCCCAATTTTGAGCCCACCAACCCGAAAACCCATGATCCAAAAAGCGGCTAAGTATGGAATGCAAGATCTGTACATGCTTTATAAAACTGGCTAACTGTTGAGACGAACAGGGAAATATATCAACAGATGTTGGGAAAAATGAGTTGCAATCTTCGATTCCAAGTCGAATTGTAGATCAACTGAAGCTTTGGGTGCAAGATGTATACCGCGCACATGGGGCATGAGAGTTGGATGACGCCCACATAAGAACTTGCTGCCATAAAATTCATGAACTATGAAAACAAACAAGGTTCGGTCGGACTCATGATGTAGAGATATAGATGGACATCAAATCTGCCACTCCCTCGTCTAGGAACCCGTCAGCATAGACATGGATCACCCAAGTTTTGGATGGAAGATGTATACTCACAACAAGGGGAATCAGAGTGCAATAACGCGTAGCCAGGAACCCACAACCATAAAATTGGCTAAGGAAACGTAAGCGCTTGGTTGAACTCGTGATGTCAAGATATATATGGATATACAAATTGTCAGTTCAATAAAGAGTGATGCTTGGGAGTTCGAGGAGCCCGTGGTCGAATTGTAATGGGCATGGGAGTTCAATAATTCATTGGGGGGGAACCCGCAGCCATAAAATTGGCTAATTGTTGAGACGAATTGGGAAAAATATCAACAGATCCTGGGAAAATGAGTCGCAGGATTCGAGTCTGGGTCGAATTGTAGATCACCAAAGTTTCAGGCGCAAGATGTATACCGTGCACATGGGGCATGAGAGTTTGATGGTGCCTACGCAGGAATCAACAACCATGAAATTCGTGAACTATGAAAATGAACAATCACCGATCGGACTCGTGATGTAGAGATATAGATGGACATGAAATCTTCCACTCCGTCATCCTGGGAAACCACGAGCATAGACAAGGGACTAAGAATGGAATCAGAAATGGATAATAGAGGAGAAGAAAAAAGGCGATAACGACTCAGTTTAGAACAGGGAAAAGAAAGGGAGCTAAGAACCAACATGAAAGCAAACTGTTACGTAGCAACACATGAAAAGAAAATACGGAGTACAATTTTATTTATTTCAAGATAGCAGCACAAAAAATATAATTGACACGAAGAAAAGTCAATGTACAGGAAGATATGGAGTGTCCAAGGAGGGGAAAAAAAAACAGAGCTACAAACCAATTCAACAAATATAGACTGAGTAAACAAATAACCATTGGTTATGGAACAGAGGTAGAAAAAATGCACCTTTGCATGGATTCTTCTACATTCCTGGTTAGGAGTTATTTGTGGTGTCTAGTTTTCCTGTTTGTTTCTATGAACATAAGCACAAAACAAAACGGACATGAAGATAAGTTGACATGTAAAGAAAAAATAAAGCACTATGTACATAGACTAAATAAAATAGAATAAGAGGAATAGAGTAACAGATAGTG
>JASDQU010010392.1:0-13289 GCA_032191745.1 Picea mariana | reverse complement strand
TATATAGCAAAAAAAATATTTGTGACCAAAAGCAATTACAAACCAAGGGAAAATAAGAAGTTGGATATCTCGATTTTCAGCAACAAGATAGATAGATATGGTTTGAAGCATACAAATATGATTCTGCAATATGCCTGATGTATATTTCATATTTCAAGTGCAACACCAACTGTGTGGTGACCATACAAGTATGCGTACAAACCAGGGAAAACTAAGAAGCTGGATTAAAAAAAAAATTTGCAACAAGCTATACAGATATGCTTTGAAACATAGAAATGTGACTTTGCAATATGTTTGGTGTATATTTCATAATTCAAGTGCAATGGAAATTGTATCATGATTAGACCAATATGTGTCTAAGATAAAGATGTTGTATTGAGGAATGGGCACATTTGACCACACATGGTCAAGAAGTGTGTTTTGCACATAGCTTGTGTTGTTCAAAAGAAAGTGGAGGCTAAATTTGCACATGTACTTTTCCAATTCTTTTGTTCTGGTATTATTTTGTAGCATGTTAATATTGAAGTCTCCTACAAGAACAATGGGTTTGTTTAGATGGAAATGACCTAATGCATTGGAAATAACATTTAGTATGTTGGAGAATGTTGCATGGGGAGCAGCATACAGATTTAGTATTGCAATTTTTGTTCCATGGTAAAATATCTTTGCAAGAACCATCTCAACATTCTTTTCTTTGAAATGTACATGGTGCAAAATTGGTACATGTTTTTTCACCAATATCATCACCCCATGTATAATGTAACTTGATATGCAATTGTGATTTGGAAATTGTTTGTTTTGCATACATAATGCCATGTATGCTTCCTGCAAGCACAAAATATTGGATTGCATTGTATCATAGTCATTGAGTATATCATCCAGGTGTGCATGTAAGTTGCATGTGTTAAGCGAGAGAATTGATACAAATGACTTTGTTTGTATGGATTGGCAATCATACTGCAGTTGCCATTTTCCGGTAGTCCTGAGGCGATCCATTTCAATATCAACTTTCTGTTTGACTTTGAAGTTATCTTTTGTAAGAGGACTTAGTAAATACAAGGAGTCTATGCTTCTAACACAAGACAGTGCTTTGTATACAAGTCCATGTATCTGAATTCCAGTAGGATGAGATACAACATTATCAAGTGTTAGTCCTTGCGATCTGTGGATTGTACGTGCAGATGCAAGTTTAATTGGAAACTGTTTTCGAATCTTCAGTCGACCTGTCTTTGTTGATGTCGATACTGGTTTTGATATTCGCAAAATAGGTGTCCAATCACTTGTAGTGTTTGAATTATATAGATAATCCAACCTGCTTTCTTGTCTCTTGCCTATATGCAGTTCATGGAACTTAATCCAAAGGACATCGAGTTTTTCTGTTTTCATATAGCCTTTGAGTATTCCATCTGCACCATTGACCAAGCCATCCTATGAATCATAGTTGCAGGCATATATTTTAACAAACATTTTTAATTTCAGGACAAGTTGCAAAGGTAAAGTGGCAGTATCTTCATGATGTGGCACATTTCCATGGTTGTATTCTTCCAAGTCAATTGAATTGATGATGATATCATTGCCAGGCATGAGCAATAACATGTTGTTGTTATGCATTGCAACATCCTTATTTATGTATAACAGGTAAGGGAACGTTGGGTCTGTTGGTGCATGTCTCAAGCACCTCAAATTGATATATGTTAAGTCATCATATGTTTGGGTGTTCATTCGCATTCTATTTAGAATTGCAATAAATATTTCATTTGTCTAGCGCATTGTAGTATGCAATTCAAAGCATTTAATATTCTCTCTCCAAAAGTCATGTGTTACTATTTTCATGTTAACCATAGTTTGTTCACATATCAAAGAATCCTGGATCGGCTGTGCCTGGTAAAGATCCCCACAAAATATCATGTCAATGTTTCCAAAGTATTTCGTGTGCACATGTTTTATGCTTCTTAGTCAGTTGTCAATAGAATACAAGAAGCGACTCCCAATCAAAGATGCTTCATCTATAAAGACAATTTGGAGTTCATCATAAAGCTTAGACAATGTATCTAACATTTCCTTGCTAAGTGGAAGAAAATGTGAATTGTTAAAAGGCATTAAAAATGCAGAGTGGATTGTTGTTCCACCTGCATTATATGCAGTTTTTCCTGTGTATGCAATTATTAGGCCCTTTGGTTTCATAGGATCAGAGGAATTGTTTGAATCATAGATTCCTATAAGCATTTGGAACAATTATTTCGCTGTGAATGTCTTGCCTATTCCTGATCTGCCTGTAAGGAACAAGTGCACAGGATTGTCCATGTTCAAGCGTTTTTTAAGTGCAATGTCCTTTAGAATTGTTTGTTGTTCTCGATTCAACAGACGTATTATTCTGTGGTATTCATTATTTTCAATAAGTAAAGGATGTTTTGTGACTTGAAAACCAATATTGATACGTTTTTCACTGCCACATTCTTGAGGACGAGGAAAATCCGCTTGCAATTCATAGGACTCGCAAGGAGTTTTGGTTGTTTTTCGGTTTGTGAATGTCTCATCAAGATTGTCAGGGTTTTATAGCTAATTAACTGCAATTTCTAGATCACCCCATGTTGGATTAACATTGTAGGTAAATCTAGCTTCATTGATCTGCACTATAGTCTCAGAGGCAACATACACAGCTTCCCATGTAGAGAAGTTATGTTTTAATGTCTCTTCGTTTTCATCGAACAAAAAGTATAGCAACAATTTTTCTCTACAATAGTTTTCATAGTCAGAATCTTTATTGTATTTGACAAACCATATCACAGAGGTTTTTTTTCTTTTTGATATGGGCACACCATTTTTTTTGTAATGCGATACAAATTATGCTAAGCATATATGTCTAATAGGAGATGGACGTTGGAGGTAATAATCAATAATAGAGTGACATAGCATGTTTTCTGAATTGTCAGGCTCCTGTTCTATCAAAACCGATGGTTTAAGCACAAATGTGTGTTTCTCAAGTGGAGATGTGTTTATGAAGACACATTTTCTTGAACTACAATTGAGGGGCAGGGAAAGTGAAATGTGGACTGCTTGTTGAGAAGACATTTGTTGAAGATTAAGAAATGTATTTCCAAGCGTACGTATCATTTGTATGGCATCAATATGACTTCTTTCATGTTATTTGTGTATACTTATGAATGCTCTTGTCATAGATTTGTCAACCTTTGTCATATACGAGGTACAGTACGATGCTGCAGCATATGCATTTAGGACGTACTGCGCATCTGTATTTGCATTCCACATAACTGGCATGTCCTTGGAGAAATGGTTGTTCCAAATATGGGAAAGTTTTCGTTTAAGGAAAATTGTTGGTTGTTTAAGCATACATTGTATGGCTTGGATGTACTCATCTTCTGATAGATTTAGCTCTGTCAGGAAGTCATTGAAGTTCATCAACTTGTCAAACACTCTTTGTTCTAGAAATGCGAAAAAGGATATAGATTTCTCAGCAACAACATTGTCCTCTAAACTAAGTGGATCTATGATTCTTGTTGCTCTCATTGGCGACATGGGAAACTTTTATCTGCAATGCAAGTTTTTTCATTTTCTACAACTTCTTGTATGATAATGTCTATGAACTTTGACAAGTTCTGGATCCAAATGATCTGTGTTGCATCTTATGTATTTTCCCATAAATTGCTCGATTTGTGAATTGTTGTCAGCTCCATAGACCGGTGCACCCTCTATCCACAACAATGTGTGGTCATGTTCATCCTCCCTATTCTGGAATTCAATCACAAAAAAGTAGTCTGATATGTTTCCGAAAAGCATTTCATCATGGCATATCAATTGTCTCAAAGCATTTATTCTATGTCTATAGTAGCGAGTACATGTTACTGGGTCTTTTCTTATGAGGTAGTCAATGTCATTATTTTCCAATGTATCAATTTGTTTTTTACATTTCCTGTTCCTATGCAAGTCAGATATGACAACCACCAATGGATACCAATAATGCTCTGCACTTGTAAATGTGATGAAAAATGTTGGCGGGCCCAATTGCCGGATCATTCCAAAAATATTTTTCTTGTTTTGTTGCAAATAGTCAGGAGATATGTGAATGTTTTTGAAATCTATGTATCCAATATCAGATTTCAGAATTTTTTCTAGGTTTACTTTGTACTTGACATCCTTGGCCAACAACTTTCTTCCTTGTAACTGACCTTTTCTTATTCGGACCCACATGCAAGAAATAACTTGCTCTATTATTATGTGCATTGTTTTGAAAAACAAATTTGTTATGTGACAAGAGAAGTCACTGCTTGAATGTAGCATCTCCCATCGAACTATTTTATGATAATTGAATCATTATGTAATGTCAACGACACATGGATCTCCATAGAAGAGTGTTGGGAAGTTCATTTCCTCAGCGAATCTGTCCTTGAATATTCCAAGTGGACGTTGCCCCTCAACAGGTGCAATTTTGACAATCTTGTCTTGCAAGTCACAAATGCACTGTGAATTAGTGAATCCATGCACCAATGTCTAAGAAGGTGTTTCATTCTCCGATTCATCACTTGTATCAAATTCACTAGAATTTTCGAGAGTCTCTGTAGAGTTGTCATCCTCTTCTCCAAGAATATTGTTCCAGTTTTCATTTATACAAATGTTCTGTTCTTTGTACAGGGACCTAGAACATAATTCCTTTAANAACAAGCACATTAATAATTGATCATGTTAATCCCATTTGGGGTCATTTATAGCCCTAGGGCCTGATTTGTGCAAATGCAATGCGCAGAGACAAAACTCTCTCTTCAAGTTCTGTAAGTGCACTTACATCTGGTAGTGGTGTATTACATCTTATTTGGTCAGCAGTTGCAAATTGTGGAAATTTTCCATTTTCAAGCGACAGTTTGCAGGGAAGACAAATTTTGCCACTGAAAAATGTTTTATCATGTTTTGTCAAGCGAAGGTATTCTGCTTCCAAATTAGGCATGAAAGACTTACAGTTTTTTGCGAAATTCAATTGATTGCAAATTGCACATGCAATGGAAGGAGTGTCTTTGGTTTTTTTCATGTAGGTCTGTCTTGCATATTTCTTTTGCAGGGAAGCATGGGTAGAAAGTGTTTCCTAGTTTTCATTAGAAGCAGTGTGCGGTGTTTCTTCTAGCCCATGAAATGTGATTTTTTCCTCTGAGATAGTTCCATGATCATTGTGGGATATGCGACCATACCTGTCTATGTTGTGTTGTGCACGAACAATTTTTTTTAGATTGTGATATGTCAGTTTCTCTCTAAAAGGAAGTGTAGCAATGTATTTTTTTCTCTCGCACATGACCTTTTTCAAGTTGCGATAACTTGGTGTATGTTTATTGTTCAAGTTTAGGATGACCTGATGGTAGCTGGGATGAATTTCACTGTGATTAAATAACATGCGACGCTTATGTACATTCGATGTGGTTTGGCTGGCATTGACACTCGACACTGGAACACCAATAGTTCCTATGCCACCAATGTTTTTTTCTCTCTTACGTATGAACTTTTTCAGGTTGTGGTAACTTAGTCTACGTTTTTTGTTTAAGCCTTGCATGGCCTCATCACAACTGGGATGAATTTCACGCATGATTTTTTTCAATTTGTGATAACTTAGTCTACATTTTTTGTTTAAACCCTGTATAGCCTCATCACAACTGGGACAAATTTCACGCATGATTTTTTTCAAGTTGTGATAACTTAGTCTACGTTTTTTGTTTAAGCCCTGTATGGCCTTATCTCAACTGGGACAAGTTTCATTCTCATTAAACAACATGCCACGCGTATGCAGATTCGATGCGGTTTGGGTGGCATGGACATTGAACCCTGAACCAATTATATGTCCAAGCAAAGATTGATAATGGATATGTGTCATATCTATTTTCAACGAGAGGATGTCAATTGTTCGATCATAATTCGAATCAATAGACCAGGAATGGACAATGCCATCTGGTAAGGCCGACCAGACCTGGATATTTACTCTGAATATGATAGATAGCCATTGCAAACATAATCTGCAACCCTCCACATTTCCTTTTTCATATGGAAACTCCATGTTTACAAGGTATTCGTGCCAACTTGCAATCGTCGACACATTTTCTAGGAGATATGGTGAAAGGTATTGATGCAAGCAGCTAAAAGCCTCTTGGCTACCACTTATAATTACATGGAAAAAGGGATATATAGTGTAAAGCCACAATGATTGAACATCAAAATCTGTTGCTACCAAACAACAAATTGCATTGAACAGACTATCTCCACAACTAGATACAACAATTGTCGCTCGCTGCAAACCATGGCAGTCTATGCAATGCATAATCTATTTTTATTGCGATTCAAGGTCTTTTGAAATGAGGGACAAGTAAATATGAGGTCCCCCAAGATCGCATATGGACATTTTTCTATACAACAATGGTTCATAATGACCACTGACAGCATTGGCATCATGGAACAAGATGCAATATGGATTGTTAGATGCAGTTTTGTTGAATAGTAGATATCTTGTATTTATTGTCAAAGACCATATTCCAATTGATATATTGAGACAATGAGACAACCACCATATACAAAACGTATCTCCCCAAAGCCCCCTCTCATGTGTAGGAAGAATTGGAGATGTAGACAACCGCATTTTTGAAAAATACGTAGCGACATCATGTATTCCATGCAACTGCCGAAGAAAATCAGATTCCAGTTTCTATTCATATGACTCCAATGCCTCAGTGTCACCATTTTTTAAACAGCCCAAGAAATAATCTATCAATCCATTACGCAGGTCGGTCGAGGAATAAAAGAAATAAAGTAGAACTTGAAATGCATCGAAAAGGCAATCCCCTACAGTATATGAGAATGCATCCAATATAAAAATCCCATTGCTATGAAACACCTCGTCAATTTTGTCATGTATAATGGAGTGTGTATCTATTTCATACGAGTCAACATCTATTACTTGTTTCATCTTTCGAACTGTTATTTTGAAGTTGTTTCTTAGCTACTTTCAGTTTGTATGAAAGAAGAGATAAGGGGAAAAAAATAATAAAACGAAAACAAAAAAAACAAGAAAAAAGTAAAAATGGAAAACTACAAGCGCATAACTACGTACAAATCCTGATATGTATCCTTCAACCTTCTTCTTGTCAAATTCAATTCCCCCTAGTCACCACAACAGATGATAAGAAAACAAACCTACACTAAAAAGTGAACCAAACAAAACAAATAACGCAAACAAATAAGAATATAAATTTGTTGAGCACAAAAACCGATTTGAACCTATTCATGGTGTGCATCCTACAAGCTTCTCAGAAGCAGAAAAATTTCTGCAAAATAGAAAGGAAAGGACAAAGACAACAGGTGGACGGAGTTTTTTGACCCAGAGAATAAAAGCATTTTCTGCCTCTACACCCCGATGGATGGTTCCCCCTTGTGACAACTCTGGATTCGTTTTCTAAACCCCTTTGCATTGCAAATTTTGAAATATCTATGGTACAATATGTAGGATGTGGCAGCCGACATATGAAGACGCATGGTTTCCAGGAACAGAAAATAAGATCACATAGAAAGATGTTTTGCAACATAATTTTGAGGCAGGGACTCCTGCAATTGAAAAAGATTTTCTGGAAGGTGAAAAACACCAAGTAGAAAAAAAGGAACACCAACGAAACGATGGCACGAAAACTTACCCGTCAACGGTAAACCGTAACAACAATCCCAACAACTTGCAAAGTTGAAGAACAATAAACCAATGAACAAGCAACTGCAACTGTAGGACATCAACTTTGCAAAGTTGAATCAAACAAGAACAAGAAGAACAGAATGAATCAACAAACAAGCATCAACCATTGAACCAATGATGTCGGTGAGGAACAATGTTGCACAATTTCACTATAAACAACACCATCAAAAAATATGGAACGAAACTATACAATAAACATTTAAGGCTGCGAGACCTGTTAGCTAAACACCTAAGACTGTCAGAACTATCAAAGAGTGTCATCTTGTGCAAACATTTAAGAAAGCATGCAACGTGGCTGGCCTGTTTACGCACACAACAATGAAAAATACTCTCGAAGCACTCAAGAATAAAGAAAAAGTCACACATAGTAATATGCTAGAGAATGTATTCGAAGGAAAAAGTTTGGATATGCTAGCATATCAAACATTGGGATAAATTTAGCTAGCATAAAATGCTAAGACAAACATTTGAACTAATGATAACATTAATCCACCTTCAAGCAATACATAGGAAAAATATGATTCAAAAAGACTGTATACGATCAAAAAGTTTGGATCTGTTACCATATAAAACATTGGGAATAGCAAAGCCAACAATAAGACCTCCAATCTGTTATCCAATCAGATCATTACATATATGGTACCTTTTATTATATAAAAATCAATGGTTTTAGTTCCCTAGCTCCAACAATAGATATTATGCAAATATTTGTGGTCAAAGGACAAACTAATATGAAGTCAACGAATTATTGATCACTATAGTCCCTCTATGCCTACGACAAGGACTAATAAGAAGTTGTGATTTATGATTTCCACAAGGAATTTTGTTTTTTTTTGCAAAATGTCATTTTTTTTTTGCAGAGGTGTGTTATAATTTGCGAGAATTGTTCAGAAATTCACAAAATGTCACAAAAATTTTTCCTTGATCAAATTTTAAAATGACACACAAATAGAGTCATAGATTAAAAAGATACAAGACAAATGTGTGGAACAAGGACAAAAATATAAGGAAATTTCTTTCTTACAAGATCAATACAAAACTACTTATTCATATTAAGAAGTCAAATGATAAAAAAAAATGTGTTCAGAAGTAGGAACAAGAAAATTAAGATCTTGGGAAGAAATTATCAAAAAAAAGATGAAGAAACTTCCTTTTAAAAAAAATATTAATCAATGGTTACTGGAACAAATAAAAAAGTTAAAAGAGGAAATAATTGAGAGTCAAAACATCAAAAACAAAATCGACAAATCATAGAATGAATAATTTGCATGCTTAAAGAATCATAATCAAAACCTACTTACACAAATCAAAAAGCTTGAGAATGATAAGAATTCCTTGGAAAACAAGTTAGAACTACTTATAAAAAAGGAAGCATTGAAGTTTTCATATGAACAAATCAAATTTGTGGAAAAGAAAACAAATATGAATCCAATCCACATCACATATCAAGAAGCTACAAAGACAGTTGAAAAAAAGACATATTCATATATTGGAGTACAAACAATGGAAATTTCAAGTGTAACTCTAGCAAACAACCAAACAACTTCAGTTGATGAAGAAAATACAATACCATAAGTAAATCGAGAAAACACTTCACACATGATAAGGGAAAGTCAAGCTATGAAGACTCCTTATCGACATCCTAATCACTAGAGGAGGTACTTTAACCAGTCAAAATATCAACACCGCTCATAACATAAATAATTGACCTATCGTTCGAAGAATCTTGATGCTAGTACAATAGAGAATAAATTATTCTGGGAGTCATATAATTGTAATGTTCCACCAAGGATCAATTTAGGATGGTCGAATCCTTTTGTCGTTCAACAATTATGATTAACACTTAGAAGTTCATATCATTTTGTATCATCAACCATAACAATCTGAGAAACCAAGAACCAAGTGAGGACATTACAAGATAAAGCAAAGACATAAGACCTTCCATAAATATGCTTTGAGGACAAAACATTTCTTAAGGGGAAGGCAATGTAACATACATACATATAAATATAAAATACAAATAAATATAAAAGTAACAGACATAAATATAAAATATAAATTTTGAAAAAATACAAGGCAATGTAACATACATACATATAAATATAAAATACAAATAAATATAAAAGTAACAGACATAAATATAAAATATAAATTTTGAAAAAATACATTGCACTAAAACAATGGGTTCTCTACAAGTATACAAATTTTTGGAAGGAAATTCCTTCGTTAAGGTACTCGACATGTGCACTAACAAAGACATATACCTTATATTTTGCAAAAAAAATAACATACAATTGTTAGAAAAATCAAATTTCATACAGTTATTCACAATTTCTATAAACAAAAGTTGTATATTTGGAAAGCTAATTCAATTTTCTACATTTCATCTTTTTACACCATATTCTCTTAAGATTAAGACATTGTTTTTTTTTTTCATGTTTTCATTGCCATTAACATGTCATGAGAAATCATCATTAGCTTACACTCACTCACTCTCTAACACTATAATAAATTCATTCGTGAACACAATCTTTATTAAAATTGCTATTTTAAACACTTGAAATATTTTTATGCAAAAATAGACTCAAAACTTTCAATCCAAAATGATTATATATATAATTCTATCATTTCAAAATAATTCTTAACAAATTTCATAGCAAAAATGTTGATTTTACTTTTAATAAAAGAATCAATTTATAATTAGTACTTCTCAACTCTAGAAATCAAAAGTTGTTTTTTTCTAAATATTAAATTATTACACACATGGTTTCTTCATACATATTGACCAAAATTATGTTTATTCAAAATTCAATATAAATTAATAAAAAGCATATTAATAAACCAATTTAATTATTTTTTTTCCAATCATATTAATTAACGGAAATTATAATTTCACTTAATTAATAAGAATTTAAAAAAAAATATTATTAATTTTTTATTTTAATTTTTTTAAATAAATATTAAAAAATTTATAATAATTAAAAAGGTATAACTAAAACATACAACTAAATTTTAAGAAAAAACATCTCATGATATTACTCTCCAAATCCAAACTAAACTCTCTAGACACAAGATAAAGCAAAGACATAAGACCTTCCATAAATACACTTTGAGGAAAAAAACATTTATTAAGGAGAAGATAATGTAACATACATAAATATAAATATAAAATATGAATAACTATAAAAGTAAGAGACATAAATATAAAATATAAAATTTGAAAAAATACACTGCACTAAAACAATGGGTTCTCTACAAGTATACAAATTTTTGGAAGAAAATTCCATTGTTAAGGTACTCGACATGTGCACTAACAAAGTCATATACCTTATATTTTGCAAGAAAAATAACATACAATTGTTAGAAAAATCAAATTTCATATAGTTATTCAACATTTCTATAAACACAAGTTGTATATTTGGAAAGCTAATTCAATTTTCTACATTTCATCTTTTTACACCATATTCAAATTCATTATAAAAGTAACTTGAATAGTTCCTTCAGATTAACACATTGTTTCTTTTTCATGTTTGCATTGCCACTAACACGTCATGAGAGACCATCATTAGCTTACGCTCACCCACTCTCTAACACTATAATAAACTCTATGAATTTTTCTAAATAATCAATTATTAGAGAAGTGGTTTCTTCATATGTATTGATCATAATTATGCTAAGTTAAAATTCAATACAAATTACGAAGGTGACTAAATATTTTATGTATTTGACCTTTTCCAATTTTCCATCACCAAAATTTGTGAAGACGATCTTTGTTAAAATTGCAATTCTGGACGGATGAAATTGTTGTTTTTGGACCTTTATTCCTGAACACAATTTTTATTAAAATTGCTATTTTGGACAATTGAAATTGATATTTTTAATGCAAAAATGGACTCAAAACTCTCAATCCAAAATAATTATATATATAATTCCATCAATCCCAAATAATTCTTGACAAATTTCATAGCAAAATTGTTAATTTTCCTTTTAATGAAAGAACCAATTTATAATTATTACTTCTCAACTCTAGAAATCAATTTTTTTTTTCTAAATATTAAATTATTAAACACATGGTTTCTTCATACATATTGACCAAAATTATGTTTATTCAAAATTCAATATAAATAAATAAAGAGTATATTAAAAGATGGAACATTGAGTTATTATACACATGGTTTCATGATACAAGTGAAAATTCAATATAAATTAATAAAGAGTATATTTACGCTTAAAGGCGTTAATAGGCACATTTAATGATATTTTAATCATAAATTTCAATCCTATGGTTATCAATTGAATATGCTAGCATATTCTTAGTCGTCCTTCCAAATCAATGAATGAGATCTCATGTTCATAACTTTCTAGCATTTTTAAAGGCTTCCGTTAACATGTTTACTTTTTAACATTTACTTCATATGATTAAGAAATTAGTGTGTGACCATCTAATTGTCAAGTTCAAATGATTAACAAACTTACTTGAAATTACAAAATTACTTCACTATTAACTTTTCTCATTTCACTGTATTAAATTTACATTTCTGTCACGTTACCTAATATTTTCTAACTTTTTCTCATTTCACTGTATTAAATTTACATTTATGCACGTTACCTAATATTTTCTCATTTTGCAATATTAGATTTAGAGTTGTGCCACTTTTTACTGCATTTAAATTTACATGTTTTACTATGATTTCATTTTTTTATAAAGAGTCGAAGTTTTTTTACTAGGTATCCAAGCATTTTTAATATGAATAACAGTAAAAATTATTGTTAGTGGGTGGGTGCGTAGGCAGGTTCATGTGGCCGCATGGATAACAAGTGTCATATACCCGTAGACGTTTCATTTATCAACGATTTGTGTCGAGTCTCAATTAATCGTTTCCATTAATTTTGAAGAATTTCAATTATCAAGAATTTCAATTGGTAAGGTAACCCAATTACCTTACTAGATGTCAGCTGGATGTGCCCATCTGCTTCCCTTACCCCTTACCAGATGTCATCTAATGTTAGCTTCATGTACTCATGACTCTTCACACCTTACGATTAGTTTTACCTTAAGATTCGTTTTACTGTATAATGATCTGTATAATGAAAATGAAATCCCTCTCCCAGATGAAACTAAAAATGTTTGGGTATGCTTTTTCTCTACACAATATCTAGGTTTTGGGACATTAACAATACTCTTTAGGGTTTTTATCAATAGAAGTCGGAGGTTTGTTGTAATGTCCCCCACCTCTTAGAGAGGTAATGAGGAGACTTAGTGACCTGGGCACCCCCACTAGGTCATAGTCTCACACTGAAGGGGGGAAAGTCAAGAAGTTAAAAGTTATATTTTTAAGTTGACTTAAGAAAGGAAAAGGAAAGGAGTAAAAGCTAACTCAACAGAAGAATAGAAGATTAACCCTGGGAGTTAACCTAACTCAACAGAGAATTAGAAGGAAAAGTATAAGTAAGAGGCTAGGGTGCACCTATTACTCATTCCGGTTTTGGATTAGCATTTTCTATTGCTCTTGAGCATTCAATTTGGGGGTTTGTTGTACAAACCCTTGTGAGCAACTCA